>JASDQU010310280.1:52358-76643 GCA_032191745.1 Picea mariana
TCCTATATGTATATTGTATTGTAAACAATGTATCACGATGAATGAATATAGAATATGTTGGTTTTCTGGTTTGGGTTTCCAGGGGAAAAATCTCTGTGTAATGTTTGTATTTTCCATTGTATCTTTTTTGTTCTTTTACTAAAAATCTGTTTGCAGTAAATGTTGTACAAGGTTAAAATCTATAGTTTTATTGTATCTCTATTATTTTTCATTGTATCTATGTGTTAATAATATAGACCTATATTCATTTCGTTCTGCTCATAAAATCCAAATCAACAAAAGCTAATGTTACAAAGACTTTTATGAGTGATGTGCAGACCATGACTACGTAGATCGAATTTTATAGTTCTTTTCGTTGTGATGAAATTCAATGTATGTTCAATACCCATGAACTGCTCACAAAGGTCCATAATCCAAATGAATTGTTTTAACATTCCTAATTGCAAGCTTGTCTTCAAGGCACACACTTTCCATGAATAATAGAAGACCCATGTCCATTTTCTTCTTCTTGTGAAAAGTCTCCTCCTCCTCCATAACATAATTGAATGNTAATGAGTCATATTTACATCAAACACTATTGGGTCCATTACCCAAAACTTTGTGCTACGGGTCTTTCTTCAAGGGTTGACATCAATGACAACCAACCTTAATCAACATAAACAATGTATCACGATGAATGAATATAGAATATGTTGGTTTTCCGGTTTGGGTTTCCAGGGGAAAAATCTCTGTGTAATGTTTGTATTTTCCATTGTATCTTTTTTGTTCTTTTACTGAAAATCTGTTTGCAGTAAATGTTGTACAAGGTTAAAATCTATAGTTTTATTGTATCTTTATTATTGTTCATTGTATCTATGTGTTAATAATATAGACCTATATTCATTTCGTTCTGCTCATAAAATCCAGATCAACAAAAGCTAATGTTACAAAGACTTTTATGAGTGATGTGCAGACCATGACTACGTAGATCAAATTTTATAGTTATTTTCCTTGTGATGACATTCAATGTATGTTCAATACCCATGAACTGCTCACATAGGTCCATAATCCACATGAATTGTTTTAACATTCCTAATTGCAAGTTTGTCTTCAAGGCAAACACTTTCCATGAATCATAGAAGACCCATGTCCATTTTCTTCTTCTTATGAAAAGTCTCCTCCTCCTGCATAACATAATTGAATGGAACCTTTTGTACATCTACCATGCTTAATAATCAATTCGAGCTCCATCGGTGAACAACGTGGACAAATCTCAAGGCCATTGTAGCACAGATCTCTGAAACAAAGAATATAATTCTGATGTTGAATCACAACATCACACAAGCAAGCATGCACTCGATTGGTGCACTAATACTCATCTCAGAGTGATTCACTAGATATTAGAATAGATCTAATCAATTTCACCTCAAACAAATTGGCGACAAGGATTTCAAAAAAGAGCATTTTTTTTGTCTCCAAACAAATTGGATTGCTTCATCCATCACGCAATTTGAGGAATCACTCATTCCCACATGGATTTCTCTGCATCGCACCCTCATCAACGGATCTACACTCTAGCAACGAGTCTTGTTTGGTTCTTGGATGATGTCTTGTTCTCAATCTTAATTGTTGGTGCTTCATTTTTCCACGACCTTCTTCAAACCGACATGACTAATTTGCTTCTCATTGGATGCTTCTTTTTGTTCCTTCCATTGGCTACTTCATCAGACAATTTGTTTGTTCCAAGGCCTTCACCAACACCTTTTCACATACATGAAGAACAAATGCTCACGATAGATCTCTTTCTCACATCCTTGTTCAACATGAGGTTATTTTTACACCTCTCTCCATATATTAAATCAACCATGCCAGTTGTCTTACACAATTCCTTTCCAATTAAATCTCATGGACAAACAGAGGACACAAAATCATAATGCTACAAACCAATAATAAAAGAATGGTACAGACCAGCAACACTAACTATACAATATACTTTCACCGATACTAATCTTAAACCTATCTAGGATTGACAATGTGGAATTTGCATGATTACATGCCTCATGAAAGTTAGGGTTGCACACCGGGTCTTCACTTCGTGAACCTGTAACATAGCACCTTCATTCATGGGATATTAAAGAATACCTCTAATTTTACTAGATATTAATAAGTACTACCCAAAATCATTTCGTTGGACTCCCCTCCCAATACATTTTTCCAATAAAAGAAATCCCTGTTTTTACTAAATACCCATTTTTATACCCCCCATGCCTTACATCTTGACCCAATACCTACAATATATAGACTTTATTTTTCATAATTTTAAAACCATCTTGATGAATGAAAGTAATAAGATGTTGGTTAAAAAGGTAAAACCCCCTTGGGACTATAGACATTATTTCCACAAATCAACATTGTATATGCTTATCTATTTAACAAATAATTGTACACATATAAATATATTAAGTTTTGTCTTAAGATAGACATAATATCTTAGCTCACTAACAAAACTATTAAAATAATATCTCAATCACATACAAAAATAAGAGTCAACTAGTTGGACAAAATCTCTCATATCCAATTAAATTTAACAACCTCAAAAAACTTATAAACAAATTATTCATTTAGAGACAAACTCTAAGTCACGATGGTGAATACAATAACTACTACAACATTTAAAAACAAAATATTCACTCAAAGACAAACTATAAATCACAATGACTAATACAATAACAAGTCAACAACCACAACCTTAAATATAATCACACATAAAATAAACAAGTGTTACTTTTTTCAAGACAATTTGAAAATAAACTAAATATTCCAACATATGACTAATACAATAATAACAAGTCAACAACCACAACCACAACCTTAAATATAATCACACATAAAATAAATAAGTGTTACTTTTTCCAATACAATTTAAAAATAAACTATATATTCCAACATATACAACATAGAAAAAACAAAATTTAAAGGGTGAAAACCTGTTTTTCCATACAAACTCAAAAAACTTGATTTAAAGTGTATTTTAAAAATGAATTTTGAAAACCATCAAAATCCAATGCATAAATCTGTGCCGTGCAGCTACATGTTTTTTAGGTACAGATATTATCAGCATTCACGTGATAAATTCATAACGCGACTCTTTTCTCGTCATCAGTGACACACATTCATCGTACTATTGACATAATCGATCACATGTGAAAGTACGTCTCCTGCATGTCCAACTGTTATCACAAATTTTTTTTGTCAATATCTTCTTCCTACAATTTCCAGATGTATGATAAAAATTACTTTACTTAGTTTTAGGTAAAACTTTATGTAAGAATTTGAGATTCTTGGTAAAATTATTAATTTCACAGGTCAAAGTTTTAAGAATATAATTCTTCCATGATATATTCAAAGATTTTGAAGATTTACAAAATTAATTAAAACTTTGTTTTTTATTGGAATCAGCAGACAAATACGTGAGGGTTTCAAACTTTTATATAATGAAGTGTTTTAATAATACACTCCATCGTCCACTAGACAAAATTTTGAAAATAACTTAAAACTATATTTTATAAGAATTTTAAAAAATAAACCATAAAAATATAACTTGATTGTGAAATTGTCCAATGCATTGTGAAATTGTTTGTTTTGTAGTAGTTTGTTGAATATAGATCAAAATTCTTCATATCCGTCACACACATAAGTAGGTTAGCCATCATAAAGTTAAGTAGATTAGTAGGCACGAGGCGGGTACAATTAAAATTCTTCACCAAAAAAATTTATAAAAAAAACTTAGCTATTATTATTATATCATATACAAATCTAAATACAGTACAGTTATATTATTATTATATTATATACAAATATAAATACAATACATTTATATAAGTGTTATACAAATATAAATACAATACAATTATATAAGTGTTGTAGATAAATTATTTCAGATTTAGAGGGATCTAGATATGTTAACAATCTTCAACAAATCCAAACTAACTCTAAAGTAAACATTAATTATAACACCTTTCTTAATGTTTACATAATAAATAAAAATATTGAAATGACATAAAAGTATTTTTAGACTCATGTCTTGTATTCATCAACATTTCTATCTGGATTTCTACCTACTTCTAAACTTTAGTAGACTATGCTCTTTCTCAACCATTCATTTGAGCTACCAATTCATTCATTGAAGACACAATTGCTTTTAACCATCAATTATGTATTTGTAATGATTGAAGATTCCAGAATCATCCTATTGACATACTTTCATGTCTAAATACATAGTTGGTTGTATTCACCAATTATTAAAGGAAACCTTCTAGATATTGGATGTATCCAACAATGTATCATACAACCTAACATTTTTCACATACACAAGCTCCCAAACACACAAAGATAGCCATTAATCATTGTTCTCAGAACACCGACAAGAACCATCAACTGATAACAGACTATAGACATAATCAAACCAATGATGTGTTCTCGTGGCACCGAAGAACTTCAAGAACCACCAACTTAAATTATGTTCCATTGTTCTATGAGCGGTTGTTCATAATCAATTTCATATAAAACAAAAAAAAATTTCCTTCTACTAAAACTAATATATTTTCACCATCTCCTAAATTGGCCTTGAACACTTCAGATAATGCAATGGCATCTGAGGTAGCTCATCATCGTACTTTCTAGACAATGCTCCCATTGAACGGTATGGGTACCATGTTGTAGCGCACACCCTGTCAGAGTCTCAATTCAATGAGGGGTGAATCACATTCCTCCTTCCACGTGCACACTTAGTTGCAGCTCCTCTCCATGATGGCTCCTAAACAAGAAGCTCCTTCATCAACAATGAATCAAAAGTGACTTTTGGTTTGTTTTATCATAGTGGGCAACAATCACACAGGACAAAAAGAAGACTTCCATGCAAACTTCACTTTAATTGTTGTTCAACGTGTATCGGGTTCTATCCACCGCACAATAGAAATGCCAATGAAACAAAATCAAGGTAGATAGCGTGACAGTTGCAGTGATCTACAGGTGAAATACCAGTTCGATACAGACCTCGGTTGTAGGGTTCCACTCTTCTAGAAATATGCGTGCTACAAACATAATGATAACTTCCCACTCTGGTTCATACCCAAAGTCTCAAAAAAGATCCACCCAACAAATGCGGTAGACTTCTCATGAGTTGCAAAAAGAAAATGCTCCTCTCTGAACTGCAATGTGCAACGTCTCTAAAAGGTAGTGAGCCTCTTCAACACACAGTTCCCAATATTTATTACACATAGGCATCGACAATTCCAGGTAGCAACAACTTCTTCTAATCAATGACACAAATGACCGACTCCTTTGTTGGAAATAGTAATTACAAGTTGGTGAGATCTTTACGTCTCTACTGATTTGTTTGTTAGTCAATATGTCAGTAGCCGAATTGCCAATCAGATAGTTTGACAGTCTACATGTGAAAAGTCGCACAATTACTCAAAGTCATTCGATCAACGGTGAAGTTATAAATGGAGCCAATCTCTATCTTCTCGAGTTCAGTTAAGTGGTTGAAGAGTCATTGGTATTAATGGTAGTGTTTAATGTTGAGTCGGTCTTAGCCTTTGTAGGAAGTCTCAGTCAAAGTCCATATAAGTCTAAGAATTTAGTTAGTAGAATAGGATGCATAATAGATGTTGAAGAGAAGCAGTTGATGCAGAGTAGAAAAGAGAGGTAGAAAGAACAATCAAGAAACAACAATAGTTGAGGAGTTGAAGAAGTTTGAGCACACACTATGTGTCTGTAAAGTCAGTAGAAGAAGTCATTGGAGTCGAAGCTCATCGATGTCATTGTATTTCGTATCCGCACACTATGTTGAAGTTCATTAATATCAAGCATTTTGTGTATTGACAAGTTTTGTCTTATTTCTGAGTTTATGTGCTAAGCATAGCATTATGTTATTCCGCATTCATAAATCATTTCATTAAGTGTGTGATTCACATCGCGCAACACACTGAGCAGTCTGTGCACTATGTAGTGGTCTTAAGAACTTCGTTGTTTATCCTATTTGGTGCGCAGTATATGAAACTTCGTTGCACAAAGTAGATTGAGTGCACCATCATTATGAGATATGGTATCAGAGCAGGTTATATTAAAACAAGTTCAAGAGCAGAAACTATGTTGAAAAGTGAAAAATGGCTTCTACCTCAAATCTGCAATCTCCCACTTTTACAAGAAGGAATTCTGAGATGTAGTACTTGACAATGAAGGCACTGTTCCAAGTTCAATATGTATGGAAGATAGTCAAGAATGGCTATGTGGAACCAGTAGATCAGGCAACATATAATGCCCTCACACAAGCTGAGAAGGATGTCTTGAAATATCAAAGAAAGAAGGATGGAAAGGTGTTGTTTTACATACATCAATCCATGCATGAGAGCATACTTCCAAGAGTTGCATCAACAAAGCAAGCCAAGGAGCCATGGGACATATTACAAACCTATTATCAAGGTATGGGCAAAGTAAATACTTCAAAACTGCAAATTCTTAGAAGATGTTTTGAAACTTTGTCAATGAAAGATACAGATACAGTAGATTCATTCTACACCCATGTCATTGGACTGATAAATCAGATTATGTCTCATGGTGAAACCATAGAATACATAAAATTTATTGAGAAGGTACTTAGGAGTCTTCCTCCTAAGTTTGATACTCTTGTTGTGACTCTAGAAGAGAGCAAATACTTGAGTCAGTTTCGTTTAGATGAACTGCAAGCTTCCCTCATTAATCATGAACACATATTGAACAGGTCAAGTATGTCATTAGAGAATTCATTTTTTGTGCAGTCATCTATAAGTCTTGGAAGAGGAAGGGGGAGAGATAACTCTAGAGGTAGAGGAACAAGTTCTGTCAGAAGTGGATGCAGTAGAAATACTGGAACTACTGGTGGAAGAGGTCAAAACCCAAGTACCAGTCAGCCAAGTGGTCAGAGAACTGACAAGTCAAATGTTCAATGCCATTATTGTAAAAAGTATGGACATTATGCATATGAGTGCAGAAAGAGATAGTATAATCAGAACAAGCAAATTCAAGATCGGCCAAATAGTGCAAATAACCAAACTCGCCCTATGTTTATGGAGCGTGTTGTAGAAATTCCTATAGTATCACCAATTGAATGCAATGTTGCTAAAGAAAGTCCATGTGACATATGGTATTTAGATTCAGGCTGCAGTAACCACATGATAGGAAACATAGAATTGTTTTCTAGTTTGGATGAGTCAATCCAGACCAAGGTTACTCTTGGAACATATATCCAAGTCATTGTCTTAGGAAAAGGTAGTATAAACATTTTAACAAAGCAAGGAGAATAGGAAGTTATGTCTGATGTATATTATGTTTCTGGTTTGAAGCATAACCTGATGAGCACAGGACAACTGTTATAGAAAGGATACATAATCTACATAGAAGATAATCATTGTGTGATCATGGATAAATTCCCAAGCAATTAACTTATTGCAAAAATCCAGATGACAAGTAACAAAATGTTCCCATTGACATTGAAGTCAGCCAAGAAGAAGAATACAATGCCAAATGTTGATAAAGGAAAAAGTGTGCAGTTAGACACTGCATTTACAACAGAAAGTGCATGTAGTACTAATGAAGAAAATAGTGTGCACGGTACTAAGAAAGAAGAAAATGGCATAGAGATGAAGGCAACATTCCAATCTAAAATACAGGATGATTCTTGGTTATGGCATTTCATATTTGGACATTTGAACTTTGGAGGTCTAAAGCTGCTACACACAAAGGATATGGTAAAATATTTTCCATTTATTGAAAAACCAGAAAGGATATGTGAAGGCTGCATATTTGGTAAGCAACACAAAGAATCATTTCCAGTTGGCAAGTCTTACAGAGCAAAATCTCCACTAGAAATAGTACATTCAGACATTTGTGGACTAATAAAAAAAACATCTATAAGAGGCAATACATATTTTATAACATTCATTGATGATTTCTCAAGAAAGACATGGTTTTATTTTCTAAAGCATAAATCTGACGCATTGAGTTGTTTTCAGCAGTTTAAATCAGTTACGGAGAAGTAGAGTGGTTATTACATCAAGTGTATAAGAGCTAACAGAGGAGGAGAATACATTTCAAGAGAATTTAAGAAATTTTGTAAAGTTCATGGCATCTACAAGAAATTTACCACGCAATTCACACCACAACAAAATGGTGTCGCAGAGAGAAAGAACAGAACCATCATGGAAATGGCGCGCATTATGTTGGCAACCAAACATTTTTCAAATGAATATTGGGATGAGGCAGTAGCAAATACAATATACATCTTGAACATATGTTCGACAAAGAGTGTGAAGATCATAGTTTCTTGGGAATCCTGGACAGGTTCGAAGCACAATGTGGCTCACTTAAAAGCTTTTGGTTGCATTGCATACGCACATGTTCCAGATGAGTTGAGAAGGAAGTTGGACAACAAAGGATAGAAATTTATATTTGTTGGGTATTTTGAAGAAACAAAAGGATACAAGTTGTATGACCCTGTCACAAGAAAATTCATAATCAGCCTTGATGTTTAGTTCATGGAGAATGAAGGATGGGATGGAACCATAGAAAAGACAATGAAAATTAGTGATGCAATAGGGTATGATGAAACAAAAGAAGAAGAAGAATAGGTGTTTCAAACACCGTGTACAAGTCAGTGCGCAATCCCTTCTACACCTGGCACTACAACGCAAAACACAGTGCATAGTACTCCTGTAAGAACAACAGGTGCGCAGTCTACATCTAGAGCGCAACAAACACCAACAAGCAGTCCGAGCAGTTCTACATCTCCAGATCCAACTTTAGTAAGTTTGTTACCAATAGAGACAAGAAGTCTGCGTGGCATCTATAATGAAGATGCAACAAATTCATTTTCAAGTTTTTCTCTGTTTTCACAAATAGATGATCCATTAACTTTTGAAGAAGTTGTCAAAGATGATGTATGGGCACAAGCCATGGATGAAGAAATCAAATGCATAGAGAACAATCAAACATGGAAATTGGTAGATGTACATGAAGACAAAGATGTTATAAGTGTCAAGTGGATTTATAAAACCAAGTAAGATGCATAAGGGAATGTACAGAAGTACAATGCAAGGTTAGTTGCAAGAGGCTTTACAAAACAACTTGGAATTGATTTCAATGAAACATTTGCACCAGTTGCGCGCATGGACACGGTCAGAACTGTGTTAGCCATTGTCACGCAGTACAAATGGCCAGTTTATTAGATGGATGTAAAGTCATAATTCTTGAATGGAAAATTAGAAGAAGAAGTATATGTGGAACGACCACAAGGTTACGAGGTTCTAGGATAAGAAGACAAAGTGTGCAGATTGAAGAAAGCATTGTATGGGTTAAAACAAGCTCTGATAGCTTGGTACAGTCGCATAGATTCCTATCTCACACAGAAAGGATTTCAAAGAAGTGAAAATGAGCCAACACTGTACATCAAATCAAATGAACAAGGTAATATGCTAGTTGTTTTTCTATATGTGGATGATTTGATATTTATAGGTAATTTTGGCATAGAAGAATTCAAGTCAGTCATGAAGGATGAATTTGAAATGAATGATTTAGGGACTATGAGATATGTTTTGGGAATAGAAGTTCATCAGTCCAAAACTAGTATATTTATCTCATAGTCTAAGTATGCACATGAAATATTTAAGAGATTCAATATGATAAATTCCAAAGTAGCAACAACACCTGTCATAACAAGGAAGATAAAGAGTCCAAGGTGGATCCCACACTGTTTAAAAGACTGGTAGGCAGTCTTATGTATCTCACAATGACAAGACCTGATATTATGTATGGAGTGAGCCTAATCTCAAGGTTCATGGAAGCTCCAAAAGAATCACATTGGAAGGTAGGAAAGAGAATCCCGAGATATGTGAATGGAACAAAAGATTTTGGCATTAAGTACTCCACTTCAGAAGATTTCAAACTCATTGGATACACTGACAGTGATTGTGGAGACAACATAGATGACAGGAAAATTACCTCTGGGTACCGTTTCATTTTGGAACATGTATGGTATCATGGGAATCAAGGAAGCAACCCATAATGACTCTTTCTTCAACATAGGCAAAGTACGTCGCAACTACAAGTGCAACTTGTCAAGCAGTTTGGATGAGAAGAATGTTAAAATATTTGTTGCAGGAACAACAGGAACCAACAATAGTATTATGTGACAAAAATCCAGCCATCATGTTATCAAAGAACCATATGTTTCACAAGAAAACTAAGCACATTGATACAAGGTATTGTTACGAGGAAAATCTCTCTATGGCTAGGGTAAACCACAATAGACGGAAACGATTGAAAAAATCAACTCTATCCAAAACAAATGATATATAAACCAATATGCAAGCGATATACGAAAGAGGTTTACCTCATCTAGATGTTCAATTAATTCTACCATTGAGCGCTTGAACCCAAAGCTATATACCTACAACTAGTTCTCAACAAACAAGCAAAGCAATCATATGGTGATAATATAAAAGGTTATCACATTAGATAGCATAATCCATTAATATACATAACAAATACGCCCATGGATAATAACTCATATATTTGCAAGATATCAATTGGACGGGAAATAAGTATTTCTATTAATAAATGATCAACAAAAGTGAAAATATTATAGACTTCTGTACCGGCACGGTTCAGAACCAAGAAACTAAGTTCCTTCCAGCTGGGCCTCCACCACTTCAATCCTCCACTAAAGGCAAGCTCATAAGAGATAAAAAGCGAGGTTCTCAATCAATAAGGGAAGAGATTGGGGGCTGAACACTGTGTTCAGACTTAAAGGAAAAAGGGATGCTGACTCAATATGAAGTAAATAATTTCTCCAGAGTAACTTTGCTCTCAAAGTTGAATTCTTCTCCTTTTCCTTAGCTCGGAATTGACCCATTTATAGCCTTCAAAATGGAACTAAAGGGTCGAATTGAAAAGTTTCTAGTGCATGGAAGGCCAAGGATCGTAGATCTCCTGTCATGACATGGAAACCCGACATTAATTTTCATTTTTTGGCACAAATCTCAATGTACACGGGCTATAGTGAGCAGCCTACGTATATGCATGTTGTATAGTGTGCAAGATGCGTATATGTGGAAAAATATTAATTTTTGTCTCTGGATTTGATCAACATGGAAGAGAAGTCTGCATAGGGGAATGGAATAAGGCCCTCTGTGCAAGATTTCATAGGGTGAGGCAAGTCTTTCTATAACATATGCCCCTAATGTGTGACGTCAGAGGAGTATCTACGATGGCTGAAATACATTATAAACAACCCACAAGTGGAGTGGTGGGGAACCAACTGGACGAACTAGTTGCTCGTTACATTTTGTACTGACTTTGCATACATGGCTGCCAATAAAATTACACTGCAGATCCATGTGAAAATATACCAAACAAGTGTTTGTGGCCATGAATAGGAAAACACAAATGCGGTTACATGCCAATAGTTGTCATAGTCATGAACAAGGCCCAGTAGAACCAGTCTCAAAACCAATTTGAATATAGTTGTATATCATGGAGTACAATCTAATCTCCCATGATCACTAAAGTCATATAGGTACTGGTCCAATGAAAAGGAAGCAATAGCTTAGGAAAGTTGCGACCACATAGTGATGTCTTCAAGTCTTCTACGCAATCTACCAAGGGTGAAAGTCTACATCATGTGAATAAAGGAGTTGAGGTTGAACATAATGAGACATTGTTTGATTACTCATCATTGAGGTATACCGTTAACAAACGCGAGATAGCCTATCAATAATGAAAGTAGGTATCAAGGCACTGAGTACATTCTTACAAGTGTGAATAGAGGATTCAGTGTCGAACACCTGAAGAATCCATCAATCGGGAGACATTGATGTATTCCCAACTGTCGATGGCGAGAGAGCCTACCACTAATGACTACATGCTTCAAGGTACTCATAAGACTCTAGGTCTTGTTTCCAAAATAAATGAGTTGAATTCGATGGAAAGAGACCTGCTGAAAGGAGAGCATTAAGGCATCTCTCATCAGTCAGCGCGAGGTACAAAGCAAGAGCTTCATGATTTGGTGGAAATCGAACGAAGAACATGTTCACGAACCAACGAACCTGTGCGTCTTTTGCATGTGCCAAGTGCAAGCGGTACACAAAAAGGACCCTTTGAATAACAACCAATGATGAAAATTGTTGACAAAGGCGAGGAAACCACCAATAAGGATAATTGAATCCAAGACATTGCACAAATCCCAATGTGTGAATAGATGTCTTTCCGTCGAACACAAGGAAAACCACCCAATCAATGACCAATGATGAAATGTCGACTGTCGGGTTCAAGGTTACCTACCAATGATGAAAGTGTTGTGTATGTGTTATATTCTTTGCATGTGTGTGTGTGGGTGCGTCAGATATGAAAACTGCGTCTGATGATCCCTCATACTAGTGCTCTGTTTGTGCCATGTGCATCGGGCGCTTTCCTAGGGGGGGTAGGTATGCCCCCCCCTGGTTACAAGCAGCGTTCAGCAATGGGTAGTAGCCTGGGGCCGACGGGGTTCAGGGCAGTGCCCCAAAATTGTTTTTTTAGCAAATTTTGCTATTTTTAGCAGTTTTGTAAATTAATCCGGAATTAAGGGATTAGGGTTTTGGTATCTATGTAATACCTAAAAACATTGTATATATATTGTATAGTGAATGGTGAAATTTGATATAATGAATATAAGAAAGGTTTTCCCGGTTGAGGGTTTCCAATATAAATCTCTGCATACTATGTGAATGAGCCATTGATTAAATTATGTTTTGCTTAAGAATCTATATGCATTACTTTAATTCACAGGTTTAAAACTTACATGTGGTATCAGAGCTTGTTTTTGGCTTCAGAGGGACGCCTTTGATGTTGAGGGTTTGGTTCGGTCTTGATAGATCAAGTTTATCTTGGGTCTGTGATAAACCTGGGTTTAGTGGGAGCTTTTGCAGTGGTGATTTGAGTGCAGAAAGAGGAATGGTGAGTTCATCTAGAATCGAGATAGAGAATTTCAACGGTAAAATCTTTGAGCTATGGAAGCTGAAAAATGGAGGACCTTCTTGTAGACAAATAATAATGGATCGTTGTAGATTTTGGTACACAGCCTACTAGTACACCATCTACTAGCACACAAGCTACTGGTACACAACCTACCAGTACACAAACTACCAGTACACCACCTACTGGTATGTCAAAGGAAGATTGAGAGAAGTTGGACAAAAGAGCAAGGAGTACTATTCGACTCTGCCTGGTAGATTTGGTGTTGTTGAATGTCTCAAGAGAATCTACAGCCAAGGAACTATGGGATAAGTTGGGGAATTTGTATCAATCAAAGTCCCTGGTAAACAAGTTGTTTCTTTGAAAGAAGTTGTATCATCTTAGGATGGAAGATGGAGATTCTGTGACAGAACATCTAAATGCCTTTAATACTCTGGTAAGTCAACTTGGCTCTGTTAATATTATGATTTCAAAAGAAGATAAGTGTATTACTTTGTTATGTTCTTTGCCAAACTCTTGGGATAATCTGGTTGTAGCAATAGGTAGTGTTAGCGCCAATTCTTGCAAGGGGGTGTTTCTCTCTGATTTCAGGCCCTCGGTGTAAACACGTAGAAATGGGGTTTAAAAACCCATCAAATGCATTTTATTCAAAGGTCGCAGTCGTGAGCGCCAAGCGCAACACACAAAAGGAGTCCATTTCGGGCTTAAAATCAAGCGAGCAGGCATTTTTTTTTCAACGGTGAGGATCCATGGATGGAACAGATCGATGGTCATCAGATAAGCTTGAATCACGGAGTTGCACGAGGTTTAGTGCATGGGCTCATCTCTTATGGCCAAAGCCATGAAATGATCATTCGTGATTTCGGCTACATGGCGCCTGATCAGGCTCGGTTGGAATTTTGGCTACCGGGACTTCAAAAGATAGGGGGTCTCTCCTCTACTGCATCGGGAATCGCCGAAACACAAAACGTGAAATGTAAAAGCCCCCCAGGAGTCGTTTCGGCATTCTGGCTACCGAGACTTCAAAAGATAGGGGGTCTCTCCTCCACTGCATCGAGAATCATCGAAACCCGAAACACGAAATGTAAAATCCCCCCAGGAGCCATTTCGGCATTCCAGCTACCGGGACTTCAAAAGACAGGGGGTCTCTCCTCCAATGCATCGGGAATCGTCAAAACCCGAAACACGAAATGTAAAAGCCCCCGAGGAGTCATTTCGGCATTCCAGCTACCGGGACTTTGAAGACAGTTGCATGGCCCTGTGGTTACGTTGAGAGTGAAACCTGAAGAAATGAAGGCTGGCCTCCAAGCTTTGGAAAACCAACACGTGTTCACTCTCTATGTATTCAGTCTCGACCACCCTCCATGGAAGAAGCAGTTAATGAATATTGAGCAGGTGGTTGAGACCTCATCTGAATCCATAAATGAAAGGCATGGGAAGGGTCAGAAGTAGTCAGTTCATGGTACTCCGATGGATAGTTTTCCTGCATAATCCATGTCGTCTAAAGCAGTGTCAGACAAGAAGCTACATGTACCGTCTGAAGGAATATCATGTGCACGTAAAGCCTTAAATGAGGTAGCTCAGATACCCTCCTGGGGCCAAGGAGGTGAATTTCTCTGAGTATATATATTTAGTTTTTGTATTTTTGTAAGGGGGGATGGTAGAGCGAAGCTCCCAACTGTAATGTTTTAATGAAGCACTAGTTTTCCTGGCTATGTATCTGTATATGGAATCTCCTTGTTTAATGTAAGGCATCTCTCTTTTTCATCTTGTTTCCATCTCATACTGAAAGGGTTCATGATTGATTGATTCACATGAATCGTCATGATTGTGTTATGATAAAGGATTTATTATAATGTTGTTATGTTCTTTTAGTGTTTCTGCTTTTGAATATAAGAAGTTCTTTTGTTCAAAGTTTTCTTCTACAGGCTGTTGGAAGCTTGATGCCTACAGTAGCCCTTCGCTTTTCCTCACAGAAGTCTTCCTCCTATTCACCCTTATTACAACTTACTGTCTGAAGTTGAACCAAGAACTCATCTGCTTGTGCATGCTTGGCCTAGTTTCTGAGTTAGAACGATATTGTTCCAAGTTTACTTCCATTCATCACCCTCTATCAACAAATAGTGACATAAAATGATGGGCCTCAGGCTTACTCCTGCTGCAATCCAGGAGTGACTTATGACGCTAACATTTCTGGCACCGTTGTCGGGGACAAAGTTGAAAATTTTCCCTGGGATCAAACGACATCGAGCCTCTGATTCTGAAGGTGCATCAGGCATCAGAGCCCTACGAGATTTCTACTGTGCACCTGACAACTCCATTGTGACAACTCCACTGTGGCGAACTTGCTATTTTAGTTGTGGCTTCTAGAGGTAGACACACACAGTCCCATCCACAGTTACCTCTAGCTACACCTGAAGCTGATCCGAAGGTGATTATCAGAAAAGGAAAGGCCTCTGAAGGAGAAACTTCCACTGCTGAACCAGGTAATTTTCCATTTCCTTCTACAGAAACTCCATTTTCTTCTTCTYAGCTTCCTAGCAGGCCTTTTTCTGAAGTTTCTCATTTCCTGAATTTTGGAAGTGTTCCTGTTGATTTTTCCCCTCCTGGTCTAGGATTGGAGGGAGAAATYCTTGTCACTCCCCTCTCCCCTGAAGCTGTACATTGGCGTAGACCCTGGACCACAGAAGATTTCCCCACCCCTAGCTTTACCACTCCTCCTCTTATTACTGTTACTGCTACTGCACAGAGAGAAGCATCTATTGACTCAAGCCCCTTAACCTTCTCTCTGAATCCCCAATTGTTCCCCCTTCCACCTGGAAGCTCATTTCTAGTATCCCCCATTTGATCTCCTTCTCCTCCGAGTTCTCCTCCACCTAATATTCCGATGGCAGGAGCAAATCCCCCCATGACCAGAATGGAGGCTATAATAGCTGCTAGGTATGCTCCCCTTTTGTTACCTCAGCCTCTCACTACCCTTCCAGCAGATGGCTACCTTAAGAAGCTACCCAAGTTTACAGGCGAAGGGGACATAGCTGCAGAAGAACACCTTGAAGCCTTTTACAGTTTTACAGATGATCATGTTATCATGCATGCAGACGTATGGATGAGAATTTTCGTCCATAGCCTTGAAGGTGAGGCTAGAAAGTGGTTTAGGGCCCTGCCTCCTGGATCTATCGATGGGATTGAGGCTTTGGATAATGCCTTTTTGAGACAGCGGGGAGACAAAAAAGACTTCATGTATTACATGACAGAGTTTGGGTCTTTGAAGAGAAAAGAAGGAGAGTTTGTCTTTGACTTCTCCAAGAGATTCAATAAAATGTACAATAAGATCCCTGCTGAGATAAATCCCTCAAAAGCCTCTGCCAAAATAACTTATGCTAGCGCTTTTGATCCTGATTTCTACCTCATGTTGAGGGAAAGGAGAGCAACTACTCTGGCTCATATGCACGATGCAGCCGTGGAAGTAGAATCTAACATATTGGTTGTTGACCGACTCAGGAATAAGTCTGATAGAGACATATCCAGGAAGAGACTTGAAGCCTCCCCATCCAATTCCTCTCCCCTTCCCCTTCAGATGGATGAGGTGACTAAAGTGCTAAAGTTGCTTTCGGCTAGAATGGAAAGGTGGGAGTTAGAAGGGAAGCCCATGTACAGAAATCCACAAAATACTAATAACAGAGGCTTCAGGAGGCCTAGCAACAATGTGCCACAGGATTTTCCAAGGGAACAAAGGAGAAAAGATAGAGATGATCAGAGGATTCAAACCCCTCTCCAAAATAGCCTAGTTGCTCATGAGGAAGGAGAAGAGATAGATGAGCTCGACCCYGAAATTCACTGTATTGAAGACACTTCCCCTTTTCCCCATTTGACTCAATCTGCATATGAAGGATCCCTTATGAACATTCAAATCAATGAGTGGAGTAAAGGGGAAAAGGCCAACAACACTCCTAACAGATATCATCTCAGGTCAAAGAAGAAAGAAGGGAATTTTGATAGCCATGATCAGCCTCTCATAGCAGAAAAACCTGCTAAACCTACAACAATCACTACTAAAGAGAATAAAAATCAGAATACTTCACCAATAGCCAAAGAACTTGTCTCTGAGGTAAGGGAAGATCCTAAGCCTCTTTCCTCCTTTAGTTTTGAGCATGAAATTCAAAAGATTAGAATTCTCGTACCCCTCTCAAAACTAGTTAAAAATGAAGATTTCAAGAGGTCCCTCTCCAAACTGCTGCAATATGAGTCCCCCCAGCCCTCCACAGACTCAGTAAATATTCAAGATGAGAAGCCAACAGTCGTCCTAGGTTCCATGGTAGAAGACAGAGATGATTCATCCCCTCCCTTCTACACATCCCTGAACATACATGATAAGGTACTGCCTAATTGCCTCCTGGATTCAGGAGCTTCCCACAACCTTATGCCCAAAATAGTCATGGAAGAATTGAGACTGAAAGTGACAAAGGCTTATCACAATTTATACTTTTTTGATTCAAGGAGGGTGCAATGCCTTGGAGTCATCAAAGACTTGGTGGTCTCTTTATTTCTGCTACCAATGAAGAGTGTGGTCATGGACATTGTAGTAGCTGATGTTCGCCCCAAGTTCGACATGTTGTTGTAAAGATATTGGATTAAAAAACTTGGAGGGACATTACAGATGGATCTCACATATTCCACCATTCCAGTCTTTGGAGGGGAACACAGGAGGTTGTACAAAGAAGCTCAGCTGGCCTACATTGTTAGTGACGAAGCAGACCCCACCAATCACCCTATCTTTGCACTTGACACTGATTTGGGGTTTAGTTTATTGCAACTCACTGATACTCCTGAAGCCCCATTTCAAATCAGAAAGCAACCCATGTTTAATCACGAGATACCTCCTCCAACCACCTCTGTTTGGAAGATGTTCTTTGACGGAGATTCTTCTAGCAAAGGCGTCGGTGCTGGAGTGGTTTTTGTGTCACCTTGTCAGGAAACCATGTCCATGACATACAAGCTAGAATTTGAAGCTACCAATAATGTGGCAGAATATGAAGCTCTTCTTATGGGTTTGAGGGCTGCAAAAGAAATGGGAATTGAGGAGGTAGCAGTGTTCAGAGATGCTGATTTGATAATCCAACAAGTCAGAAATTCTTATCGGGCTAAGCACCCTCAGCTCAGGAGTTACAAAAATGAAGTGTGGGACCTGATTGATAATTTCTTCTCAGCTTTCAACATTTCTTTTATTCCAAGAGAGAAAAATACTTTGGCTAATTCCTTAGATGTCTCAGCTAGTCTGTTCAGGATCCCTTTTCCGCCTAAGATCAAATATGAGGTTGAGATAAGATATAGACCATTTGTTCCGGACAATATCAAGCATTGGAAAGCATTCGAAGACGATCTTGAAATCAAAAAAATTCTTCAGTCTGCCGATGAATTTTTTGCATTGCACATTGATCAAGATCCTGATCTCGAAAGTCATCCTCACCCTGAGGTATTTTTAAATAAATTTTTTGATCACCATATTATTCATTTGCCTAGCAACCATATTCCGAAGGGACTAGTCCCTTTAGAAAAACTGTTCGATGGGAATGATGTGGCAGTAAAGGGTAGGTTTTCAAATGGAGATGTTGATGCAGTGGAGTGCAACATCGGCACACGGGAGAAGCCTAAGCTTGTCAAGTTGTCAAGTAGTTTGACCAAAGAGAAAAGGGCCGAATATACCAAGTTATTAAGAGAATTTTCTGATGTGTTTGCATGGACCTATGAAGACCTCAAGACATATGACACATCTGTCATTGAACACAAGATCCCACTGAAGGAAGAGGCTAAGCCATTTAGGCAGAAGCTAAGACAGATAAATCCCATGTTTTTGCCTATCATGGAGAGAGAAGTGAAGAAGTTGTTAGATGCCCAAATCATTGTCCCCTTGAGATATTCTGAGTGGGTAGCCAATTTGGTCCTGGTGAGGAAGAAAAGTGGAGAAATCAGGCTTTGTGTTGATTTCAGGAATCTGAACAGGAGCTCAAAGAAAGACAACTAACCCTTGCCCAAAATGGAACACATATTACAGAGGGTAACTGGTGCATCTAGAATATCCATGGTTGATGGTTTTTCTAGATATAATCAGATATCAGTCATGCCTGAGGACAGAGAAAAAACATCCTTCACCACTCCTTGGGGCACATTCATGTATGCCAAAATGCCTTTTGGATTAATGAATGTAGGAGCAACATTTCAGTGAGCCATGGACATAGCCTTCATCGGGGAGAAAGATCAGTTTGTGGTGATCTATTTGGATGAAATCACAGTCTTCTCCAGGTCTGATAAAGAGCACTGCTGTCACTTGAGGAAAGTTTTCTTGAAATGCTGGAGGTTTGGCCTTTCCTTAAATCCCAAGAAATCTTTGTTTGCTATGAAGGAGGGGAAGTTGTTAGGCCATATAGTATCAGCAGAGGGAGTGAGAATTGATCCCATCAGGGTAGAGGCAATTCAAATCCTATCACTTCCCAGGTCTAGAAAGGAAGTTCGGGATTTTTTATGGAAGATTAACTTTCTGAGGAGGTTCGTCTCAAATTTTGTTGAGTTGGTGAAACACATCACAACCATGCTCAGAAAGGGAAACTAAGTAAAATGGACTGCTGAACCCAAGGAATCTTTTGTCCAAATAAAAAGGGCATTGACTGAGGCACCTATGCTGATCAGTCCTAATTATTCCAAGGATTTCCTGATTTTTTATTTTGCTTCTTTTGATACAGTAGCAGTGGTATTATTGCAGAAAAATGAGGAAGGGCAAGAGAAACTCATTTCCTTCTTCAGTAAGGCATTAAGAGATGAAGAAATCAGGTATGAGATCATGGAGAAGAAGGCCTATGCCTTGGTGAAAGCACTCAAAGATTTCAGAGTCTATGTCTTGCACTCAAGAGTGACTGCATACGTTCCTTCAGCCTCTGTGAAAGACATCCTTATACATCCTGACATAGATGGGAGAAGAGGTAAATGGATTGCCAAGATCCTTGAGTTTGACCTGGAGATAAAGCCCACCAAGTTGGTTAAAGGGCAGGGTTTATTCAATCTGTTGGATGAATCCAATTGCAAGGCCTTGGGGGTTAGCTTCATCAATGCTTTCTCAGGAAATTAGCAAGTTGAGTCGTCCAACAAAAGCTCTTGGAGTGGCTTATCGCTAGGAGAATGCACCTGGTACAGAGACATTTTCCACTTTTTGCAAGAGTTGAAGCCTCCTCATGGAATGGGAAAAAGTAAGGCAAGAGCTTTAAAGCTCAAGGCAGTCAGATATTGCCTTATTAACCAAGTCTTGTACTGGAGAGACCCTTTAGGGGTGTTTCTGAGGTGTCTAAACCCACAGGAGGCCCAGAAAGTTATGTTTGATTTCCATAGAGGCCTTTGTGGAGGGCATCATTTCTGGAAGATTACAACTCACAAAATTCTCAAGGCTAGGTACTACTGGCCCACCTTATTAACTGATGTCTGCAGAGAAGTCAGAGCTTGCATCAAATGCCAAAGGTTCTCAGGAAAGAAGCAGCTCAAATCTCTGCCACTAAAGCTTGTAGTAGCTTCAGCACCCTTTCAACACTGGGGGTTGGACTTCATTGGAGAAATTCATCCTCCTTCAAGTGGCCAGCACAGGTGGATCCTAACTACAATAGACTATTTCACCAAGTGGATAGAAGCTACCCCCACCAGGAGTGCTTCACACAAGGTAATTATCAGCTTCCTAGAGGATATCATAGCCAGATTTGGCTGTCTCAGCAGAATTGTCACTGATAATGCTGCTTCTTTCAAGTCTGAGCCTCTGGTTAAGTTTTGTGAGTAGTTCGAGATTTCACTAATTCACTCCACTCCCTATTATCCTCAAGGAAACGGGCTGGCAGAATCTTCCAATAAAATTCTAATCAAACTCATTAAAATATTATTGGAAGATAACAAGAGGGCCTGGGATTCAAAGCTCAAATTCTCTCTATTGGTCGATCGAGTGACAACAAAGAAGTCCATGGGCACCTCACCTTTTCAACTTGTTTATGGGACGGAGGCTGTGTTTCCCACTCAACTCGCTTTACCTGTAATGAAATTCTTTCAAGATCATGAAGAAGAGCCAGACCATATGGTCAGAAGAAGTCATCAAGTGGTGGAAGTGCAACAGGTCAGGGAGCAAGTAATAGACATAGCTCATAGTCATCAGCAGAGGATCAAGAAGGCCTTTGACAGAAAGGTCAGGAAGGAGGAATTCAAGCTAGGAGATTTGGTGCTTAAAAGGGATGCACCCAGACAAGATAGGGGCAAACACAACAAGTTTGATGCCCTGTAGATTGGGCCCTTCAAAATCTCTGAAGTATTCTTAAATAACACGTACAGGTTGCAGGATTTGGAGGGTGAAGAGGTTTTTAATGCCCCAGTAAATGGGCATTTCCTGAAGAAATGTTTTATTTGAGCCTTAGACAGCTCCTCTGTTTTTGTAAATATTTTTTTTCTGTTTATTTTCGGCTTAATAAATGACTCCATAGCCCAACAGAAGGCAACTGGAACTGTAGAAGTTCTTAGAGCATCACAGGGATGACTCTATCCCCCAAGGAGCCTAATGTTAGAACCAATTCTTGCAAGGGGGTGTTTCTCTCTGATTTCGGGCCCTTAGTGTAAACGCATAGAAATGGGGTTGAAAAACCCATCAAATGTGTTTTATTCAAAGGTCATAGTCATGAGTGCCAAGCGCAACACACATAAGGAGTCCATTTCGAGCTTAAAATCAAGCGAGCGGGCATTTTTTTTTCAACGGCGAGGATCCATGGATGGAATAGATCGATGGTCATCGGGTAAGCTTGAGTCGCGGAGTTGCACGAGTTTTAGCGCATGGGCTCATCTCTTGTGGCCAAAGTCATGAAATGATCGTTCGTGATTTCGGCTACATGGCGCCTGATCAGGCTCGATTGGCAGTTCAACTACCGGGACTTCAAAAGACAGGGGCTCTCTCCTCCACTGCATCGAGAATCGCCGAAACCTGAAACAAGAAATGTAAAATCCCCCCAGGAGCCGTTTCGGCATTCTGGCTACCGGGACTTCAAAAGACAGGGGGTCTCTCCTCCACTGCATCGGGAATTGCCAAAACCCAAAACGTGAAATGTAAAATCCCCCCAGGAGCCATTTCGACATTCCGGCTACCAGGACTTCAAAAGACAGGGGGTATCTCCTCCACTGCATAGGGAATCGCCAAAACCCGAAACATGAAATGTAAAATCCCCCTAGCAGCCGTTTCGGCATTCCAGATACCGGGACTTTGAAGACAGTTGCATGGCCCTGTGGTTACATTGAGAGTGAAACCTGAAGAAATGAAGGCTGGCCTCCAAGCTTTGGAAAACCAACACGTGGTCACTCTCTATGTATTCTGTCTCGACCACCCTCCATGGAAGAAGCAGTTAATGAATATTGAGCAGGTGGTTGAGACCTCAGCTCAATCCATAAATGGAAGGCATGGGAAGGGTCAGAAGCAGTCAGTTCTTGGTACTCTGATGGATATTTTTCCTGCAGAAGTCGTGTCGTCTGAAGCAGTGTCAGACAAGAAGCTACATGTACAGTCTGAAGGAATATCATGTGCACGTAAAGCCTTAAATGAGGTAGCTCAACTACCCTCCTAGGGCTAAGGAGGTGATTTGATCTGAGTATATATATTCAGTTTTTGTATTTTTGTAAGGGGGGATGGTAGAGTGGAGCTCCCGACTGTAATATTTTAATGAAGCACTGGTTTTCCTGGCTATGTATCTGTATATGAAATTTTCTTATTTAATGTAAGGAAACTCTTTTTTTCATCTTGTTTCGATCTCATACTGAAAGGGTTCATGATTGATTGATTCACATGAATCGTCATGACTGTGTTATGATAAAGGATTTATTATAATGTTGTCATGTTCTTTTAGTGTTTCTTATTTTGAATATAAGAAGTTCTTGTGTTCAAAGTTTTCTTCTACAGGTTGTTGGAAGCTCGATGCCTACAGCAGCCCTTCGTATTTCCTCATAGAAGTCTTCCTCCTACTCACCCTTATTACAACTTACTGTCTGAAGTTGAACCAAGACCTCATTTTCTTGTGCATGCTTGACCTAGTTTCTGAGTTAGAATGATATTGTTCTGAGTTTACTTCCATTCATCACCCTCTATCAACAAATAGTGACATAAATTGATGGGCCTCAGGCTTACTCCTGCTGTAATACAAGAGTGACTTCTGACACTAACAGGTAGTACCACTCAATCTACATTAAAGTATGAGGATGTAGTTGCATCCTTGTTATCTAAAGAGATGAGACGAAAAATCATGGATGGTCACAACACAGATGCTTCATTTGTAAGAGGTTGTACCCAAGACAGGAACCCTGGTAAGCCTTTGGGGTGGAGATCTAAATCTACAGGTAGATCTAAGTCTCCAAGAAAAACTTTGAGGAAATGCTGGAAGTGTGGTAAAACAGGGCATTATAAGAAAGATTGCAAGTCTAAGAAGGTTGAAAAAAAAAAGGGATCTGATAGTACCTCTTCCACAGAGGTGAAAACCTCCACTGAAGAAGGAGGTGATGTTTACCTGGCATCTACAAGTACACATGCAGATCATGACGTATGGTTGATCGATTCATGTGTGTCATACCATATGACTCCTCACAGGGAGTGGTTCTCTGAATATGTGGTGGTGATGTATTCCTAGGAGATGACTCGACAACAAAAATCTTGGGACATGGAAGGGTTAAGTTGTTGCTAAAAGATGGAAGGATTAGAACACTTCCTGGGGTTCTGCACATTCCAAAACTAGCTAGGAGCCTAATATATGTAAGCAAGATGGATGATGTAGGAGTGGATACTGTATTTGGAAAGAACACTTGCAAGATGGTATGAGGGGCAATGGTGTTGATGAGGGGAGTTCGGTGTGGAACTCTGTACAAGTTGTTGGGAAGAACTTATACTAATGGGTGTGATAGTTCTGTTGTCCTTGAGAAGACAAATAAAGAAGACAAGACCAATATCGTCCCTGAAAAGAAGACCATGCTGTGGCATCAAAGACTGCGAAATATTGGAGAAAAGGGCCTTCGAACACTACATGGTAAAGGTATGGTTGAAGGTATGTCTAATTGCACTCTGGATTTTGATTTCTGTGAACATTTCATATATGGTAAACAAAATCGAGTAAGATTCCCATCTGGTGCTACAAGAGCAAAGGGGATCTTAGATTTAATACAAAGTGATGTGTTTGGACCTGTTCTTGTTCCATCCCTAGGTAAATCTGT
>JASDQU010310280.1:76758-89959 GCA_032191745.1 Picea mariana
GTGGAAATGAATTCGAAGAATTCTATAAGAAGTGTGGTATAGCAAGGAAGAAGACTACTCCATACACTCCTCAGTAGAATGGAGTTGCAGAAAGGATGAACAAGACACTGATGGAAAAATCAAGGAGCATGCTCAGCAGTGTCAGGTTAGGACAAGAATTCTAGGCAGAGGCAGTGGGTACAGCATGTTACCTGGTCAATCGATCGCCTTCATCAGCGTTGGATGATAAAACTCCACATGAGGTATGGTATGGAAAGAAACCCTCTCTTCAACATCTTAGAGTGTTTGGTTGTGATGATTATGTACATGTTCCAAAGGAAAATATAAGTAAGTTGGATAAAAAGGCTGAAAAGTGTATCTTTATTGNTAAGAAGTGTGGTATAGCAAGGAAGAAGACTACTCCATACACTCCTCAGTAGAATGGAGTTGCAGAAAGGATGAACAAGACACTGATGGAAAAATCAAGGAGCATGCTCAGCAGTGTCAGGTTAGGACAAGAATTCTGGGCAGAGGCAGTGGGTACAGCATGTTACCTGGTCAATCGATCGCCTTCATCAGCGTTGGATGATAAAACTCCACATGAGGTATGGTATGGAAAGAAACCCTCTCTTCAACATCTTAGAGTGTTTGGTTGTGATGATTATGTACATGTTCCAAAGGAAAATAGAAGTAAGTTGGATAAAAAGGCTGAAAAGTGTATCTTTATTGGTTATAAAGGTGGTGTGAAAGGTTATAATCTTTGGAACCCAGAAACCAAGAAAACTGTTTACAATCGAGATGTTGTTTTCAAAGAGGTAAAAGATGTGTCCAAAATTGGAATTCCTACCAACGCAAGATGAACCTGAGAAAATAGATCTTGAGTTGGATGATGCAAAATATGAATCATCTAAAGAAGAGGAAGCAGAAGTAGAAGAAGAAGAACCTCATACCCCATTATTGAGGAGATCAGTGAGAGAAGGAAGGCAACCAGAAGGGTATAGTCCACCTAATTTTCGTTCCAATTTTTCTTTATCTATTACTGATGATGATCCCAAAACTGTCAGGGAAGGATTGAATTCAGAGGATATTAAACTATGGAAGAAGGCCATGGTTGAAGAAATGGATGCCTTGGATAAAAATGAGGCATGGGATATAGTTGCGTTGCCAACTGGAAGAAAATGTGTTGGTAGCAAATGGTTGTTTAAGAAGAATTTTAATGCATAAGGTAAAGTGGAGAAATACAAAGCTCCGTTAGTAGCAAAAGGTTATTCCTAGGTAGAGGGAATTGACTTTGGTGAGATTTTTTCTCCTGTTGCCAAGTTAACATCTATTATATTTCTTTTATCTATTGCTGCTGCTTTTGATCTTGAAGTGGAACAGATGGATGTGAAGAAAACATTCCTACATGGGGATCTAGAAGAAGAAATCTACATGAAGCAACCAGAAGGCTTTGTAGTGAAGGGAAAGAAAGAGTTGGTCTGTAAGCTAAAAAAGTCACTATGTGGTCTGAAGAAAACACCTAGGATGCGGTACCAAAAGTTTGACACATACATCCTTGGATCGGGATTTGTAAGAAGCAGCGCTGATCATTGTGTATATTCCAAGCAGGTTGGTAATCACTTCATTTATGTAGTGTTGTATGTTGATGACATGTTGTTGGTAGGAAATAACATGGATGTTATCAAGGAGGTGGAATCACAGCTATCCTACAAATTTGACATAAAGGATCTCGATGCTGCTAACTTCATTTTGAGAATGGAGATTAAAAGAGATCGTGCAAACAGGAAACTCTGGTTGAATCAGAGAAAATATGTTGAGAAGATATTGTAGAGGTTTAATATGCATGGAAGTAAACTGATCAAGGTTCCTATTCCTATAGGTGTAACTTTATCTGTAGATCAGTGTCCCAAGACACAAGAAGAAGAAGAGGACATGTCCCATGTTCCGTATGCCAGTGCAGTTGGCAGTTTGATGTATGCAATGGTCTGTACTAGACTGGACATTGCACATTCAGTGGGAGTTTTGAGCAGTTATATGTCAAAACCAGGGAAGGAGCATTGGACAGTAGTAAAGAGGGTCTTCAGGTATCTTCGTGGCACTACCAGTTATGGATTGTGCTACCAAGGAAGACCAGGATTGGACAGAGTGTTGGACATACATGGCTTTGTTGAAGCAGACTGGGCTGGAGATCTAGATCGCAAAATATCTACAAGTGGGTATGTGTTTAACCTATTTGGAGGAGCAATTAGTTGGATGAGCAAAAGACAGGTTGTAGTGGCACTCTCAACTACAAACATGGCAACCACTCATGCAAGCAAGGAAGCAATATGGTTACAAAGATTGTGTTCATGTATTGGTTTGGTACAACAAGTAGTGAGATTAGATTTTGACAGTCAAAGTGCAATCTTCCTGGCAAATAACCCATCTTATCATTCAAAGACAAAGCATATTGATGTTCAATATCACTTTCTGAGAGATATGGTTGAGGAAAAGAAGGTGTTGTTGGAAAAGGTTGACACTTTGAAGAATGTTGCAGATTCATTGACAAAGTCTGTGAGCAGAGAAAAGTTATCCTGGTGTAAAGTAACAATGGGCATTGCTTCCCTGGATTGTTGACTATATAATCCCCTGGACCCCTAGATGCAAAGAAAACAACAAGTGGGAGAATGTTGGGTATGTGTTATATTATTTGCATGTGTGTGTGTGGGTGCGTCAGATATGACAACTGCGTCTGACAATCCCTTGTACTAGGGCTCTGTCTGTGTCGTGTGTGTCGGGCATTTTCATAGGAGGGTCACAGGGGGGGCAAGTATGCTCCCCCCTAGTTATGCACAGCGTTCGGGGCAGCGCCCCGATTTTTTTTTTTGGCGGTTTTTGCTATTTTTAGTGGTTTTGTAAATTAATCCCGAATTAAGGGATTAGGGTTTTGGTATCTACGAAATACCTAAAAACATTGTATATATTGTATAGTGAATGGTGAAATTTGATATAATGAATATAAGAAAGGTTTTCTCGATTGAGGGTTTTCGGTATAAATCTCTGTGTACTATGTGAATGGGCCATTGATTAAATTTTGTTTTGCTTAAGAATCTATATGCATTGCTTTACTTCACAGGTTTAAAACTTACATAAAGTAGGGTTAGGGTGCATGATAGGACTTATAGTATCATGTTATTCTGAGACAAAATTAATTAAAACTTTTGTTTTTATTGGAATCAACAATTAGTTGGACATATACGTCAAGGTTTCAAACCTTTACATAATGGAGTGTCTTAATAATACTCTATATCGTCCACTCCACTTCCCTACACATATTAAAATTTTGAAAATAACTAAAAATTATATTTGTATAACTTTCTATTTCTCTAAATTTAAAAAAATAAATCATAGAAATATAAGTTGATTGTGAAATTGTCCAGTGCAATGGAATTTGATTGTAAAATTGTTTGGTTTCTAGTAGTTTGTTGAATATAGATCAAAGTTATTCATATCCGTCACACAGATAAGTAGTCTAGCCATCATAAAGTTAAGTAAATTTTCTAATTTAAAAAAATAAAAATTTTCAAATTATTTTGAAGAAAAAATATAATACACAATTTCAATTTTTCTAGAGATATAACTTGATTCTGAAATTGTCCATTGTGATGGAATTTGATTGTAAAATTGTTTTTTTTCTAGTAATTTGCTGAATATAGATCAAAATTATTCATATGCGTCACACACATAAGTAGGTTAGCCATCATCAAGTTAAGTAGATTAGTATGCACGAGGCGGGTACAATTAAAATTCTTCACCCATTTTTTTTATAAAAAAACCTTAGCTAATATTATTATATCATATACAAATCTAAATACAATACAGTGCTTCTATTATTATATCATATACAAATATAAATACAATGCATTTATATAAGTGTTATACAAATATAAATACAATACATTTATATAAGTGTTGTAGATAACTTATTCCAGATTTAGAGGATATGTTAACAATCTTCAACAAACCCAAACCAACTCTAAAGTAAACATTAATTATAACACCTTCCTTAATGCTTACATAATAAATAAAAATATTGAAATGACATAAAAGTATTTTTACACTCATGTCTTGTATTCATCAACATTTCTACCTGTATTTCTACCTACTTCTAAACTTTTGTAGACTACGCTCTTTCTCAACCATTCAATTGAGCTACCTCTTCATCCATTGAAGATACAATTGCTTTTAACCATCAATGATAGATTTGTAATGATCGAAGATTCCAGAATCATCCTATTGACATACTTCCATGTCTAAATAGATAGTTGGTTGTATTCACCAATTATTTAAGAAAACATTCTAGATATTGGATGTATCCAACAATGTATCATACAACCTAACATTTTTCACATACACAAGATCACAAACACACAAAGATAACAATTAATCGTTGTTCTAGGAACACCGACAAGAACCATCAACTTATAACAGACTGTAGACATAATCAAACCAATGATGTGTTCTCATGGCACCAAAGAGCATCAAGAACCACCAAATTAAATTATGTTCCATTGTTCTATGAGCAGTTGTTCATAATTAATTTCATATAAAACAAAACAAATTTTCCTTCTACTAAAACTAATATATTTTCACCATCTCCTAAATTGGCCTTGAACACTTTATATAATTCAATGGCATCTGAGGTAGCTCATCATCGTACTTTCTAGACGGTGCTCCCATTGAACGGTATGGGTACCATGTTGTAGCACACACCCTATCGGAATCTCAATTCAATGAGGGGTGAATCACATTCATCCTTCCATGTGCACACTTGGTTGCAGCTCCTCTCCATAATGGCTCCCAAATAGGAAGCTCCTTCATAAAAAATGAATCAAAAGTGACCTCTGGTTTGTTTTATCACAGTGGGCAACAATCACACAGAACAAAAAGAAGACTTCCATGCAAACCTCCCTTTAATTGTTGTTCAACGTGTATCGGGTTCTATCCACCTCACAATTGAAATGCCAATGAAACAAAATCAAGGCAGATAGTGTGACAATTGTAGTGATCTACAGGTGAAATACCAGTTCGGTACATACCTTGGTTGCAAATATCCACTCTTCTAGAAACATGCGAGCTGCAAAGTTGATGATCACTTCCCACTTTGGTTCGTACCCAAAGTCTCAAAAAATATCCACACAACAAATGTGGTAGACTTCTCATGAGTTGCATAAAGAAAGTGCTCCTCTCTAAACTGCAATGTGCAACATCTCTAAAAGGTAGTGTGCCTCTTCAACACGCAGCTCCCAATATTTATTGCACACGGGCAACAACAATTCCAAGTAGAAACAACTTCTTCTGATCAACAACACAAACGACCACCTCCTCTGTTGGAAATAATAATTACAATTCAGTGAGATATTTACGTCTCTATCGATTTATCTATCAGTCAATATGTCAATAGCCAAATTGTCAGTCAAACAGTCTACAAGTGCAAAGTCACACAATTACTCAAAGTCAGTTAGTCAGCGATAAAGTTATAAATGGATTCGTTCCCTATCTTCTCGAGTTAAGTTAAGTGGTTGAAGAGTCAGTAGTATTAATGGTAGTGTTTAATGTTTATTTGGTCTTAACTTCTGTAGAAAGTCTCAGACGAAGTCCATATAAGTCCGATTTTTTAGTTAGTATAATAGGAAGCATAATAGATGTTGAAGAGAAGCAGTTGATGCAGAGAAAAAAAGAGAGGTAGAGAGAATAGTTGAGAACCAACAACAATTGAGGAGTTGAAGAAGTCTGAGCACAAGATTTGTATCTGTAAAGTCAATAGAAGAAGTCATTGGAGCCAAAGCTCATATATGTCATTGTATTTTGTCTTCGCACACTACACCGAAGTTCATTAATATCAAGCATTTTGTGTATTGGAAATTTTTGTCTTATTTCTGAGTTTATGTGCTAATCATAGCATTGTGTTATTCCACATTCATAAATCATTTCATTAAGTGTGTGTATTCACAGCATGCAACAAACTGAGAAGTCTATGCACTGCGTAGTGGTCTTGAGAACTCTGTTGTGTAGCCTATTTGGTGCGCAGTATTTGAAGCTGCGTTGTGTAGACTAGACTGCGTGCATCGTCGTTCCAAGATCTAGTATCAAAGCAGGTTCTATCGGAACAAGTTCAAGAGCAGAAAATCTGTTGAAAAGTGAAAAATGGCTTCTACATCAAATCTACAACCTCCCAATTTTACAGGAAAGAATTATGAGATTTGTTCCTTGACCATGAAGGCACTATTCCAAGGTCAAGATGTATGGGATATAGTTGAGAATGGCTATGTGGAACTAGTAGATTAGGAAGCATATAATTCCCTCACACAAGCTGAGAAAGATGTCTTGAAAGATCAAATAAAGAAGGATGGAAAGGTGTTGTTTTACATACATCAAGCCATGCACGAGAGAATACTTCCAAGAGTTGCATCAACAAATCAAGCCAAGGAGCCATGGGACATATCACAAACCTCTTATCAAGGTATGGACAAAGTAAAGACTTCAAAACTGCAAATTCTTATAAGAGAATTTGAAACTCTGTCAATGAAAGATACAAATACAGTAGATTCAATCTACACCCATGTCATTGGACTGACAAATTAGATTAGGTCTCATGGTGAAACCATAGAAGACAAAAAAGTTGTTGAGAATGTACTTAGGAGTCTTCCTCCTAAGTTTGATACTCTTGTTATGACTCTAGAAGAGAGAAAAGACTTGAGTCGATTTAGTTTAGATGAACTGCAAGTTTCCCTCATTAATTATGAACATAGATTGAACAGGTCAAGTAAGTCATTAGATAATTCATTTTCCACGCAATCATCTATAAGTCGTGGAAGAGGAAGGGGGAGAGCTAATGCTAGAGGCAGAGGAAGAAGTTTTGTCAGAAGTGGATGCAGTATCAATACTGGAACTACTGGTGGAAGAGGTCAAAACCCAAGTACAAGACATCCAAGTGGTCAGAGAACTGACAAGTCAAAGATTCAATTCCATTACTGTAAAAAGTATGGACATTATGCATATGAGTGTAGAAAGAGACAGTATAATCAGAACAAGCAAAGTCAAGATTAGTCAAACAATGAAAATAACCAAACTCGCCCTATGTTTATGGCACGCACTGTACAAATTCCTATAGTATCACCAGTTGAATGCAATTTTGCTCAAGAAAGTCCATGTGACATATGGTATTTAGATTCAGGTTGCAATAGCAAAATGACAGGAAACATAGAATTGCTTTCTAGTTTAGATGAGTCAGTCCAAACCAAGGTTACACTTGGAACAGATATCCAAGTCATTGTCTTAGGCAAAGGCAGTATAAAAATTTTAACAAAGCAAGGAGAACATAAAGTTATGTCTGATGTATATTGTGTTTCTGGTCTGAAGCATAACCTGATGAACACAGGACAACTATTACAGAAAGGATACAGAATCTACATGGAACATAATCATTGTGTGATCATGAATAAATGCCCAAGCAATCAACTTATTAAAAAAATCCATATGACAAGTAACAAAATGTTCTCATTGACATTGAATCCATCCAATAAGAAGAATACAATGCCAAATGTTGATAAAGGAAAACGTGTGCAGTTAGACACTACATTTACAACAGAAAGTGTGTGCAGTAGTAATGAAGAAAATAGTGCGCGCAGTACTAAGAAAGGAGAAAATGGCACAGAGATGTAGGAAACATTCCAATCTGAAATACAGGATGATTCTTGGTTAAGGAATTTCAGATTTTGACATTTGAACTTTGGAGGTCTAAAGCTACTACACATAAAGGATATGGTAAAATGTTTTCCATTAATTGAAAAACCAGAAAGGATATGTAAGGCTGCATATTTGGCAAGCAGCATAGAGAATCATTTCCAATTGGCAAGTATTACAGAGAAAAATCTCCACTGTAAATAGTACATTCAAACATTTTTGGACCAATGCAAACTCCATCTATAGGAGGTAGTACATATTTTCTAACATTCATTGATGTCTCAAGGAAGACATGAATTTATTTTCTAAAGCATAAATTTGACGCATTGGGTTGTTTTCAACAATTTAAATCACTTGTGGAGAAGCAGAGTGGTTATTACATCAAGTGTCTAAGAACTGACAGAGGAGGATAATACATTTCAATAGAATTTAAGAACTTTTGTAAAGTTCATGGAATCTACAAGCAATTTACCGCATGATTCACACCACAACAAAATGGTGTTGCAGAGAGAAAGAACAAAACCATCATGGAAATGGCGCATAGTATGTTGGCAGCCAAACATTTGTCAAATGAGTATTGGGCTGAGGCAGTAGAAACTGTAGTATACATATTGAACATATGTCCTATAAAGAGTGTGAATAACATAGCCCCTCAAGAAGCCTGGACAAGTTTGAAGCACAATGTGGTGCACTTAAAAGTTTTTTGTTGTGTAGCATACGCACATGTTCCAGATAAGTTGAGAAGGAACTTGGACAAAAAAGGACATAAATGTATATTTTTTGGGTATTCTGAAGAAACAAAAGGATACAAGTTGTATGACCCTGTCCCAAAAAAAGTCATAATCATCCACAATGTTCATTTCGTGGAGAATGAAGCATGGGATGGAACCATAACAAAGACAATGAAAATTATTGATGCAATAGGGCATGATGAAACAAAATAAGAAGAAGAAGAGGTGCTTCAAACACCATGTACAAGTCAGTGTGCAATCCCTTCTACACCTAGCACTGCAATGCAAAACACAATGCATAGTACTCCAGTAAGAACAACAGGTCCGTAGTCTACACCTAGAGTGCAATAAACACCAACAAGTAGTCTGAGCAGTTCTACATCTGCAGATCCAACTTTAGCAAGTTTTTTACCATGAAAGACAAGAAGTCTGCACGTCATCTATAATGAATACGCAACTAATTATTTTTTTATTTTTTTCTCTGTTTTCACAAATAGATGCACTTTTGAAGAAGCTATCAAAGATGATGTATGGGCATAAGCCATGGATGAAGAAATCAAATGCATAGAGAAAAATCAAACATGGAAATTGGTAGATGTACATGAAGACAAAGATGTTATAAGTGTCAAGTGGATTTATAAAACCAAGCAAGATGCAGAAGGAAATGTATAGAAGTACAAGGCAAGGTTAGTTGCAAGAGGATTTACAAAACAACCTGGAATTGATTTCAATGAAACATTTTCACCAGTTACGTGCATGGACACAATCATAACTGTGTTAGCCATTGTCACGTAGTAGAAATGGCCAGTTTATCAGATGGATGTAAATTCAACATTCTTGAATGGAAATTTAGAAGAAGAATTATGTGTGGAACAACCACAGGGTTATGAGATTCCAGGACAAGAAGACAAAGTGTACAGATTGAATAAAACACGGTATGGGTTAAAACAAGCTCCGAGAGCATGGTAAAGTTGCATAGATTCCTATCTCACACATAATGGATTTCAGAGAAGTGAAAATGAGCCAACATTGTACATCAAGTCAAATCATCAAGGTAATATGCTAATTGTTTTTCTATATGTGGATGATTTGATATTTACAGGTAATTTTGGAATAGAAGAATTCAAGTCAGTCATGAAGGATGAATTTGAAATGACTGATTTAGGGCTTATGATATTTTTTTGGGAATAGAAGTTCACCATGACAAAACTCGTATATTTATCTCACAGTCTAATTATGCGCATGAAATATTGAAAAGATTCAATATGATAAATTCCAAAGCAACACCAACACTTGTCATAACATGATTGAAGTTAAGCAAGGAAGATAAAGAGTCCAAGGTGGATCCCACATTGTTTAAAAGACTAGTAGGCAGTCTTATGTATCTCACAACGACAAGACCTGATATTATGTATGAAGTGAGCCTAATATTTGTTGTGCAACTGAGAGGGGGGGGTGAATCAGTTGTTACCATGCTTAAACAACTATGCTTATTTTAAACTCTTTGTAGAGCACTTAATGACAATCACAATAATGCAGGGAGGTAAGAAATAGAACATTCGACATCAGTCACACATATGCAATATACAGAGACAGATATTTTCTGAGGAAACCCATAAAGGGTAAAAACCTCTTCTTCTTGGTATGATAAGTAATATTTACATTCTGTACATTATCATACATATGAGTTCCAACTCATTGTGAGGCTACAACCTCTGTTTTGCAAGTTGCAACTTGTTGAGAGCACCAACTCTCTGTTTTCTCTAGCACCAACTAGAAGGAAGCACCAACTCCCTGTGTTTCTCTAGCACCCACTAGAAGGAAGCACCAATTCCCTGGTTTCTCTAGCACCCACTAGAATGAAGCAACAACTCCCTAAGTGTTTCATCACCAACTTCCAGTCACACAGGCACCAAACTGTAAAACAAAGAACAACATTTCTCCCTTGTACCACCCTGCCACCCTAGTTTCTCTAGCTGCAACCAGATGGAAGCTACAACTCCCTGTGTTCAAGCACCCACTTGAACCTCTGAGGACAACAGTCCTCCCTAGCACCTCCCTACCATCGTGGAATATCAAGTTTTCTTTATATCAATTTATCACAGTGATACAATATTTATCAATGGCTTACTGGTCTCATCACTGTTCTGCTACACTGCTCTTCTCTGCCTGTATCAGTGTCTTCCTGCACACCCTCCTTATGTTTTCTGTTTTTCTGCCTTTTATGCTCTCTGCACCATGTCCATTCAATGCACCATTCCTCTTCTCTGTATTTCAGCTGTTGCACACTGCCTCCTTCTACACGCCTGAATCGCTCTCAACAGCCCCCAATCTCTTCTCTGTTCAGCGTTTTTATACTCTCTGTGCATCTTTTGCATTCTCTATTCACAATGCTTCTACATGCTCTCCTCATGTCGAGTGCTATGCATAATCATCATTACAACTCTTCATCTTCTCTGGCAGTTAAACCCATGCATTCATCCTCACTAAGCATTATGCCGAGATTCCTTAGCCTCTCTAGCAGTTGAGAGTCTTCATCTTCTCTGTCACAGTCGAGCTCATTCCCTCTGTTGTAGTTCTAGGCTCCAACGGTCATCCATCTGTCAATAGTTTGTATGAACACCCTTCATTTCATTGCAAGATGCCCCGAGACACTTCATCTTCTCTGGCGATCACCCTGAAGTCTCTTCAAGTCCTTTGGCAGAAACCATCAATGGTTTCTAGCAGTTACAGTGTGAACCTTAAAATGGAGCCTAGCTATGATAGCTCCTTCCACTTACATGACCATCAGTGGTGACCATCGGCTAGATCAACATTTTGGCATTTCGGCATACCAGTGATGAAGTGTCTCAAAACTCCAAGTCGCAATCCTTGAAATGGAGCTTGGTTGCACTATCTCCTTCCTCCATCTTCTACAGATGTGACCGCTGGCTGTGACCAAAGCCTTATTCAAAAATGTATTTCACACTTTCACATTTTGGGGATTCTGTGATGAGTCATCTCGACTCTCCATGTCATGAGCTCCGAAATAGAGCTTGGCTTCTATAGCTCTACTCTCCAGCTCTCAACAATGTGACCATGAGATATGACCACTCTCCAATCAAACAAGCACTTTTCTCTCCAGATCAACGGTCCATGATCCGTGGTGATCGGACGACTATCCTCTGCCCCGAGACTTCAACCTTCGAGACTTTGGGGGAGTGATGAAGCTAAAACTCCCGAAGAAAAACTCCCAGAGTGAGTTCACTCTTGCATCACTCGATGACATGTCATGACCCGAGTGGCTACCATGTGTCACTCTGAATTGTGATTTAGAAACTTCACAGGCCTTCGTTGTGCCTAATTCAGGATTTCAGTGTTTCACATTTCACAACTTTGGGACTCCTATGATAAAGAGTCTCGACTCTTGACTCCTCCAACTCCCAGTATCTGAAACCTTTGTTGATGTGCCTATTTCAGGATTTCAGCGTTTCTCATTTTGCAACTTCGGGACACCTGTGATGAAGAGTCTCAACTCTTGACTCCTCCAACTCTCGGTATCTGAAACCTTTGTTGATGTGCCTGTTTTGGGATTTCGGCGTTTCACATTTTGCAACTTTGGGACTCCTGTGATGAAGAGTCTCAACTCTTGACTCCTCCAACTCCTGGTATCCGAAACCTTTGTTGCTGTGACTGTTTTGGGATTTCGGCATTTCACATTTCGCGATTTTCAGTCGTGAGTTTCTTCCTTGACTCCTGGAGTTTACGCTTCTGAATGGGATCCAACGATCACTTGTTGAACTTTCCATTTCCATGCCATTATCCCTGTGTTGCTGGTCATGATCTTTGCCATCAATGACAAGCACACTCTTGCACTCTGCGTTCACCTCTACACTATTTCTTCTAGTCTTCATGAGCTTGCTCTGTTGCATCTTCCCAAAATACTTCTGGTGCCCGCCTGGCACATTATACCTATACTCAAGCCATCATCGCTACTATACTTTGCATCAATGACAAGCATACGCTACTTGTAAAACATGCCAACAATCTCCCCATTTGGCATTGATGGAAACAAAGGCACCCAGACCTATTCTTTTCTCCCCCTTTGACATCAATGTCAAAGAAAACACGCTCCCCCTAAGTTGTTGCAGTATTTTTCAGAGGTATCAGATATTCAATCAATACAAACTCCCCCTAACAGGATGGACTCTCTTAGGTGTGAGACGGGATGACATCCAACTTCTGTTGGAGATATTCAAATGGTGTCTTGGCTAGGGGTTTAGTAAATATGTCTGCAATTTGTTCTGTGGTTGGAATGTAATGGACCTGAACAATCCGATTGGTGACCTGCTCTCTTAGAAAATGGTATTTTATGGGAATATGCTTGGACTTGGAGTGGAATATAGGATTCTTGGACACACTGATGGCACTAGTGTTATCACAATGAATTGGGATCAGTGCAACGTATTTTACCTTCAAGTCTGCAAGTGTCTGAATCATCCATAATACCTGAGTGTAATAGGTAGCAGCAGCAATGTACTATGCCTCTGTAGTTGATAAAGAAATGGAACCTTGCTTTTTACTCAACCATGCTACTAGAGAATCTCTTAAGAAGAACGCACCTCCACTCGTGCTTTTCCTTTCATCCATGCAGTTAGCCCAATCAACATCTAAGTAGACTGATAATTGAAAATTCTGATTCTTAGGATACCATAGGCCATAGTTCATTGTTTCTTTCAAATAACTAAATATCCTTTTGACAGCTAGCAAGTGACTTTGTTTAGGTG
>JASDQU010310280.1:93577-113125 GCA_032191745.1 Picea mariana
GACATCAGTCACACATATGAAATATACAGAGATAGATATTTCCTGAGGAAACCCATAAAGGGTAAAAACATCTTCTTCTTGGTATGACAAGTAATCTTTACATTCTGTACATTATCATACATATGAGTTCCAACTCATTGTGAGGCTACAATCTCTATTTTGCAAGTTGCAACTTGCTGAGAGCACCAACTCTTTGTTTTCTCTAGCACCAACTAGAAGGAAGCACCAACTCCCTGTGTTTCTCTAGCACCCACTAGAAGGAAGCACCAACTCCCTGGTTTCTCTAGCACCCACTAGAAGGAAGCAAAAACTCCCTAAGTGTTTCAGCAGCAACTTCCAGTCACACAGGAACCAACCTATAAAACAGAGAACAACAGTTCTCCCTTGCACGACCCTGCCACCCTGGTTTCTCTAGCTACAACCAGATGGAAGCTATAACTCCATGTGTTCAAGCACCCACTTGAACCTCTGAGGACAACAATCCTCCCTAGCACCTCCCTACCACCCTGGAATATCGAGTTTGCTTTATATCAATTTATCACAGTGATACAGTATTTATCAATGGATTACCGGTCTCATCTCTATTCTGCTACGCTTCTCTGCTCTGCCTGCATCAGTGTCTTCCTGCACACCCTCCTTGCGCTTTCTGTTCTTCTACCTTTTATGCTCTCTGCGCCATGTCCATTCAATGCACCATTCCTCTTCTTTGTATTTCATCTGCTGCACACTGCCCCCTGCTACATGCCTGAATCACTCTCAACAGCCCCCAATCTCTTCTCTATTCAGCGTTTTCATACTCTATGTGCTTCTTCTGCATTCTCTATTCACAATGCTTCCGCATGCTCTCCTCATGTCGAGTGCTCTGCCTAATCATCATTACAACTCTTCAGCTTCTCTGGCAGTTAAACCCATGCGTTCATCCTCACTGAGCATTATGTCGAGATTCCTTAGCCTCTCCAGTAGTTGAGAGTCTTCGTCTTCTCTATCATAGTCGAGCTCATTCCCTCATTCCATCTCTCAATAGTCTGTATGAACACCCTTCATTTCATTGGAAGATGCCCCGAGACACTTCAACTTCTATGGCAATCACCCTGAAGTCTCTTCGAGTCCTGTGGCAGAAACCATTAGTGGTTTCTAGCAGTTACAGTGTGAACTTTGAAATGGAGCCTAGTTATGCTATCTCCTTCCACTTACGTGACCACCGGCTACATCAACATTTCGGCATTTCGGCATTTCAGAATTCCTGTGATGAAGTGTATCAACACTCCAAGTCGCGATCCCCGAAATGGAGCTTGGTTGCACTAGCTCCTTCCTCCATCTTCCGCAGATGTGACCAYTGGMTGTGACCATAGCCTTATTCAAAAATGTATTTTGCACTTTCACATTTCGGGGATTCTGTGATGAGTCATCTCGACTCTCCATGTCACGAGCTCYGAAATAGAGCTTGGCTTCTATAGCTCTGCTCTCTAGCCCTCGACAATGTGACCACGAGATATGACCACTCTCCAATCAAACAAGCACTTCATTCTCCAGATCAACAGTCCACGATCCGTGGTGATCGAACTACTATCCTCTGCCCCGAGACTTCAGCCTTTGAGACTTTGGGGGAGTGATGAAGCTAAAACTCCAGAAGCAAAACTCCTGGAGTGAGGTCACTCTTGCTTCACTCGATGACGTGTCATGACCCGAGTGGCTGCCATGTGTCACTCTTAATTGTGATTTAGAAACTTCACGGGCCTTCGTTGTGCCTGATTCGGGATTTCAGCATTTTACATTTCGCAACTTCGGGACTCCTGTGATGAGGAGTCTCGACTCTTGACTCCTCCAACTCTCGGTATCCGAAACCTTTTTTGATGTGCCTGTTTCAGGATTTCGACGTTTCTCATTTCCCAACTTCGGGACTCCTGTGATGAAGAGTCTCGACTCTTGACTCCTCCAACTCCCGGTATCCAAAACCTTTGTTGATGTGCCTGTTTTGGGATTTCGGCGTTTCACATTTCGCAACTTCAGGACTCCTGTGATGAAGAGTCTCGACTCTTGACTACTCCAACTCTTGGTATCCGAAACCTTTGTTGATGTGCCTATTTCAGGATTTCGGCGTTTCGCATTTCGCGATTTTCTACCGTGAGTTGCTTCCTTGACTCCTAGAGTTTATGCTTTTGAATGGGATCCAATGATCACTTGTTGAACTTTCCGTTGCCATGCCATTATCCCTATGTTGTGGAATTTCACGATTTTCTACCGTGAGTTGCTTCCTTGACTCCTGGATTTTATGCTTTTGAATGGGATCCAATGATCACTTGTTGAACTTTCCATTGCCATGCCATTATCCCTGTGTTGTTGGTCATGATATTTTCCATCAATGACAAGTACACTCTTGCACTCTGCGTGCACCTATGCACTATCTCTTCTGGTCTTCACGAGCATGCTCTGCTGCGTCTTCCCAAAATACTTATGGTGACCGCCTGGCACATTATACCTGTACTCAATCCATCATTATTGTTGTACTTTCCATCAATGACAAGCATACGCTGCCTATAAAACATGCCAACAATATCAAGGTTCATGGAAACTCTAATAGAATCACATTGGAAGGAATGAAAGAGAATCCTGAGATATGTGAATGGAACAAAAGATTTTGGCATTAAGTACTCCACTTCAAAATATTTCAAACTCATTGGATACACTGATAGTGATTGTGGAGGCAACATAGATGACACAAAAAGTACCACGTTTCATTTTGGAACAAGTATGGTATCATGGGAATCAAGGAAGCAACCCATAGTGACTCTTTCTTCAACAGAGGTAGAGTACATCGCAGCTACAAGCCCATCTTTTCAAGTAGTTTGGATGAGAAGAATGTTAAAATATTTGTTGCAGGAACAATAGGAACAAACAAAAGTGTTTTGTGACAACAATTCAGCCATCATGTTATCAAATAACCATGTGTTTCACAAGAAAACTAAGCACATTGATACAAGGTATCACTTTATCATAAAATTGGTGAATAACAAAGAGATCTATTTAGAGTTCTGTAGATCAAAAGAACAACTCGCAATTTTTTTTACAAAGGCTTTAGCAAAAGATGCATTTTAACGTCTACGCATAGTCTGGGAGTCCACGCAGTAAAAAATGAGTAACAGTAAAATTGTAAACTCAATTTTTGATGTAATTTATTTTTTAATCCCACCTACTTATAATTAAGGGGGAGTGTTGGAAATAGTAATTACAAGTCGGTGAGATCTTTACGTCTCTACCGATTTGTCTGTCAGTCAATAGGTTAGTAGTCGAATTGTCAGTCAGATTGTTTGACGGTCTACAAGTGCAAATTCACACGATTACTCAAAGTCAGTTGGCCAGTGATGAAGTTATAAATGGAGACGATCTCTATCTTCTCAAGTTCAGTTAAGTGCTTGAAGAGAAATTTGTATTAATGGTAGTGTTTAATGTTGAGTCTGTCTTAGCTTCTGTAGGAAGTCTCAGTCGAAGACCATATAATCCTGAGTCTTTATTTAGTAGAATAGGATTCATAATAAATGTCAAATAGAAGAAGTTGATGCAAAGTAGAAAAGAGAGATAGAGAGAATAGTCAAGAACCAATAACAGTTGAGGAGTTGAAGAAGTCTGAGCACAAGCTATGTGTATGTAAATTCAATAGAAGAAGACATTGGAGTTGAAGCTCATCTCTGTCATTGTATTTTGTATCCGCACACTACGCTAAAGTTCATTAATATCAAGCATTTTGTGTATTGATGAGTTTTTCCTTATTTCTAAGTGTATGTGCTAAGAATAGCACTGTGTTATTCCACATTCATAAATCATTTCATTAAGTGTGTGTATTCACAGTGCACAACAAACTAAGCAGTCTGTGCGCTATGCATTGGTATTGAGAACTCTGTTGCGTAGCCTGTTTGGTGCACAGTATTTGAAACTGCATTGTGTAGAGTAGATTGCATGCACTGTCGTTCTGAGATCCTCCACGTATTCAACACACAACTGGTCTGATCCAACATAGAAACTATCAAGAAAACAATATACTCCATGAAACACATTGCATCCAAGCTAAATACAAAACGCACAACATCCAAGTATGCACGACATCCACGACAAACTAAAGCAATGTCACACCAGTATTACATACATAGCAAAAATTCTCAAAGGTGAGTTCAGTCATCAAGTAATTATAGTTCACAGAATGCAACTCGTCCCCATCGCTATCTCACGCTCATGACTCAACAACACACCAATATTCACAGTGACGACTTGAATCAACTTACAGTAGTCCTCAAATGATTCTCTCACAAAACAATCTTCCTAATTTCACACACAGATGGAGAAAAAAACATTGATCAAACAACAATTCATTCTCACATATTTTGGACCCTCCCATGATGGAGTTACCCCAGAGAAACTGACTCTGATACTAACTTAAATTCCACTCACACTCTGTTATTATTACATTATATACAAACCCAAATACAATATACTTATATAAGTGTTGTCAAATCCAACTTATTCCAAACTTAGAGAAAGAGGTTGAGACAATATCTCAACAATCTTCAACAAACCCAAACCAACTCTAAAGTAAGCATTAATTCTAACAAAAAAAATTAGCAACCCTCAAATGTTTAATAAACCTCTTAAAATTATCAAAACCATTTTCAAATTCCAACATTGACTGTCCACACAATAGAGTTCAGTTTCATTTATTCCTGATCATTTATTTGGGTGAAATTTTGTCCCCTTACAGACTACCAAATGGTTATTCTAGGTGACATGGTTTTCCTTACATAAAGTTGATGAGCCAACATGAATCTGGGTGAAATTTTCCCCCCTTATGGACTCCTTTATGGACCACAAAATCCCCTTACGGACCACCAATGGGTTATTCCAGGTGACATGGTTTTCCTTGAGTAACCATGACGAGCCAACCTGCATTCATGGATAACAACCAGTAATAGTTGTTCCCACAACCAATTTACAATGATTTATGATAATTTTTCCCACTATATTAAAATAGGTTAATTATGAATTATGATCAGTTTTCCCACTATATTAAAATACATTAATTTCATTTCAAATTTCAAAAAACAAGCTAAGACCGCAACATAACCAAAACGATCTCTCTATTGCCAAATTTGAAGAAAAACCCCAACCTAATAAAAATGATATCTCTATTATTTGCATTACAATATATACAAAATAGATGACAGATAAAAAAGATAGAGAGACGCTTAATAATAGCCATATAGTTTTTACAGCGTAAAACTATATCGTATATGTTGGATTATTGAGAGGGGGGTTGAATCAGTAATAGAGAAATCTAATCCTTTTTAACCATATAATGCAAGTGTTATATCAATGTAGCATTATCATCCAATATTTGCAGAGTAAATAAACAATGAACAAATGAAAAATCATACACATACACGGTACACCGATGTTTTTACATGGAAACTCAAAGTGAGATAAAACCACATAATGCTTTTACTTATATGTCTTGAAGAATTACATTCATTGGAAGCACCAACTTCCTTTGTTTTCCAGCTGCAACTAGAAGGAGGATCCAACCCCCTATTTTTTCAGGCTACAACCTAAGGGAATATCCAACTCCCCAATTCTTTGGCTACAACCAGAAGGAGGCTACAACCCCCTATGTTCTCTGGCTACAATCGGAAGGTGGCTACAACCACATGTCCTTGCCCAATCCAACCACCATGACGTATAAGTAAAATGATGGAACCACTGTCACACTATCACTGTAAGATATATTGTTGCAAACTTGTACCAATAAACTTGCACCAAACAACCTATACCAATAACATAAATCATGTATCAACCATGCATCAACTTGTACCTCAACCTGTAATCAACTTGTACCATCAACAAGTGCATCAACCATGCACCAAACTGTACAAAACAACCTGTAATCAACTTGTACCATAAATAAGTGCATCAACCATGCACCAACTTGTACCTCAATCTGCAAACCTTCCTTAAATTTAACAACAAGAGACTAGCATTTTCATCAAACTTTACTTTAGTCTCACATGACTAGTTTTGGATTAGTGAACAACCCTAACTTGAAAGAATCATAACTATGTACCTGTAATGAATAAAGATTTGAAAATAGTACACAATGTTCTTTAGTGTGTTTTATACAATTCCTCCAGGTGTCACTACTTGGAACCTCTCAGAAAATGAGTTATAGCGAAAATAGCATACCTTGTTGAATTCTGGCTTATTCTAGAGAGAGAACTTGTAGAGCGTGCCCTGCACGGAATATTTTTTGTATGGATTGAAAATTTTTACACATAGTACTATAGAATGTACTCTAACCAAAACATTTGATCTTACTAAATTTGGATCTATTATGAATAAGTTATGACGTTTTTACCCAAAACATTTTTTTAGACTAGTTTCAGGACTAGCCACAAACCCTATTTTCCACGGAGTGTAACTCCAAAAATACAACGAACCACAAGCTGAAATTCGTACTACAACTACTTGGATATGTTTTCTCAATGGCCACCCAATTTCATGTTCTGAATCATTCTAGAAAAAAAATTATTGCAAAAATGGTGAGATGACCTGTAAATAACATACCTTAGAAAACATCATCAAAGAATTTATCCTACCTTAAATTTCAGCTTTCTTTACTTCACCTTCCCTCTGAAATTTGTCTTAAATATCCTTTGGTTACCTCAATCACCTGTAGATATTCAATATGCTCAAGTGTGATTAAAATGAGAGAGCCTTCCCTCTTATTTATACTCTCCAAGTAGCTTCCTTAGAAGCATCTTCTAGGCCACTTTGTCCACATAGTCACCTATGTCCAACTTTGCCCAATTCGCCACTTGTCCATGTATCCAATAGCCACTTGACCACTTAACCCATTTTCCTCATTTTAGGGTTAATCTTCTTATAACCACTTTCCATAATTAGAAAGTTCTCCATTTACTTTATTATTTAAATAATCCTCCTTGACTTTGTCACTTCACTTTATTATTTAAATAATCCTCTTTGATTTTGTCACTTCACTTTATTATTTAAATAATCATTTTTGACTTTGTCACTTCACTTTATTATTTAAATAATCCTCCTTGAATTTTCCACTTCACTTTAAAGAATCCTCTTTGACTTTATCACTTCACTTTATTATTTAAATAATCCTCTTTGATTTTGTCACTTCACTTTATTATTTAAATAATCATTTTTTACTTTGTCACTTCACTTTATTATTTAAATAATCCTCCTTGAATTTGGCACTTCACTTTATTATTTAAATGATTTTTTTTTGCAATCACTTTGACTTCTTTGACCTTTTGGGGTTTCAAGCTAATCATATGAGGGTCCCTCAACTTCGTAAGGCCATAACTCTCAAACCGTGAAGAGTTATGTGGCGTTCCACATACCACCAAAAATGGCATGACATGTACTATCCATATAGAATAGTTTTACCTACAAATATATCAAAACTCATACCATTATACATCAAACAAACTTGGGTCCATTACCCAAATCTTTTGTGCTACTGGAGTTTTCTACTGAACTTTCTTCAAGGGTTGACATCAATGACAACCAACCCAATTAATAAACAATATCCCCCTTTGGAATTAATGGTAACACTCTGATGCAATACTGAAATCATATCACTCATGCTCCCCCTGGAACCATGCCTGCATCTCTGTGACCAACGCTCCCCCTGAAACCATGCCTCTATGCTTTACATATGATAAATCTCTCCCCTTTTGTCATCAATGGAAAAGGTGTCTTTCGATTCAGGGTTTCTCCCCCTAACTGATTCATCTGATCTCCAAACATGAACTGTCCTCTTTATGGTGCTTCCTCGTGTACATCTAAGAAATATAAGATAAGCATTCAAAAACATTCATTTTGGAGTAGAAATAACTCCAAGTCTCTGGCAAAGATACTCAAAGGCTTCCCATGGAAGTGGTTTTGTAAAGATGTCTATCACTTGTTCTTTTATGCCCAAATATTCAACTATGATCTTTTCTGCAACTTGTTCCCATAGAAAGTGATACTTGATTGGAATGTGCTTCATCTTGGAGTGCATCACTGGGTTCTTTGAGATACTGATGGATCTTGTATTAACACAATAGATTGAAATGGGCTCATAATACTCAACCTGTATATCTGTCAGAGTTTGTTTCATCCATAGAACTTGTGTACAACATATTGTTGATGCAATATACTCTACCTCGGATGTAGATAAATATATTGATGATTTTTTCTTGCTTAGCCATGATACTAAACACTCATTCAAGTAGAACACTACTCCACCAGTGCTTCATCGGTCATCAATGCAACCTGCCCAATCTGCATTTGTGTAGGCAATAATTGATAGATCCTTTCCTTTTAGATACCATAATCCAAACTCTTTTGTTCCTTTGAGATATCTGAAAATCCTCTTCACTACTAATACATGTGATTCCTTTGGTGCTACTTGAAATTGTGCCACCTATCCAACTTCCTGCATTACATCTAGTCTGGATGTTTTCACATATAGTAGGCTACCATTCATTGACCTATATTGCCTCTGATATGTAGACTTTGAATCATCATCTTTGCTCAACTTGCAACTGGCTTTCATGGGAGTGATAATTGGTTTTCAATCTTCCATTCTGAACCTCTTTAGCATTTCTCTGATATACTTGGCTTGAGAAATAAAAATTCCTTGGTTGCTTTGATGTATCTGAAGACCCAGAAAGAAGGATAGTTCTCCAAGTAATGATATTTCAAATTCATTCTGCATGTCCTTTGCAAATTTCTGGCTTAACCTGACATCAATACTTCCAAAAATAATATCATCAACATAAACTTCAATTAATAAAATACTATCTTGAGTTACCTTGATGTAGAGGTTGTTGTTTGCACTTTATTTTCTGAACCTTGCCTGATGTAGATATTTATCCAGTCTAGAGTACCATGCCCTAGGATCTTGTTTTAGACCATACAAGGCCTTCTTTAATTTACACACATAATTTGCATTCTATGACAACTGAAATCCTTCTGGTTGTTCAATGTAGACTTCTTCTTCAAGGTCCTCATTCAGAAAATATGATTTTACATCAATCTGATACAATTTAATATTTTTGGAGCATTCATAATCTAAAAGAAATCAGATTGCTTCCATTATGGCAACTGGGGAAAATTTCTCTTCAAATTCGATTCCTTCAACCTGTGCATATCCTTTACATACCAATCTAGCTTTGTTCCTTGTAACCTGACCATATTCATTCAATTTATTCCTGTATACCCACTATGTGTCGATCACATTCTTATCCTTTGGTCTTGGAACCAATTCCCAAGTGTCATTTTTCTCTATTTGATCCAATTCTTCATCCATGGCGTTATTCCAAAATAAATCCTTGCTGGCCTTTTCAAAACAGGTTGGTTCAATTGTAGATGAGAGTGCTAGGTGTGTTTGTTTTGGTGAATAGATTCTTCTTCTAGTCTCAACTCCTTCATCTTTGTTTCTGATAATCTGATCTGAATGATGATTCTTATGTACTCGTCTGCTAGGTGTCTTTGGAGGCACTTGGTGAAATTTCTCTTCTGCTTCTGTCAGATCCTCTTCATCTTCCCCTTCTACTTATTTTTCATCTTCTACTTCTTCTTCATAAATTTGTTCCATTGATTCATTTTCTTCTTCCTATAATTCTTGTCTACTTGTTTCATCAATTGTTACGATGATGCTTTCCACAACTTTGTTCAATCTTAGGTTGTAACACTTGTATGCTTTCCTTGTACTTGAGTAACCAACAAGCACTCCTTTGTCCACACGAGAGTCTAACTTTCCTATTATGCCATCTTTTCTTTTGATGTAAAATTTGCTTCCAAAAACTCTGAAGTGCTTCACATTTGTTGGGCTTCCTTTCCATATCTTGTAGGGAGTTTTGTCAGTGTTGTTTATGAGCATTACTCTATTTTGAATGTGAACTGTTGTATGCACTGCCTATGTCCAAATGATATCTGTCAGTTTGGAATCCATTAGCATTGTTCGAGCCATTCCTTGTATTGTCATGTTCTTTCTTTCAACAACTCCATTATGTTGAGGTGTCCTAGCAATGGAGAATTGCCTTTTTATTCCATGGCTACTACAGTTGTCCATTAATTCCTTTGAAGTGAACTCTCCTCTATTAACAGATCTCAAGCATTTGATTTTTTAATCCATTTCATTTTCAACCATTTCCTTGTAGACCTTGAAGTTTTCAAAAGCTTCTGACTTATTCTTGAGAAAGCAAACTACAATCATTCTTTTATAATCATCAACTAATAACATAAAGTATTTCTCACCTTTTAAACCCTTTATTGTAGTTGGTCCAACTAGATCAGTATGCACAACTTCTACTGGTCTTGTCGTTGAATATTCTTTTGATTTAAACCTGGTCTTTGTTTGCTTTCCTTGTTGACAATGCTTGCATAAAGTGTTGGTTGGTTTCGTGATCTGGGGCATTTTTCTAACTACTTCCCTTTTGCTGACTTTGACAAGGTTATCAAAATGTATGTGACCCATTATTATGTGCCATAGCCAACTTTCATCTTCCTTTTACATATATGTTGGTTGAATTTCTCGCAGTTGTTGCAATCAATTTTTCTGAACCTTCTTTTCTTATCTTACACTTTTTTGAATCGAAAGGAAATTTATGACCTTGGTCACACATTTGGCTCACACTTAAAAGATTATGTTTCATATCTTCTACTAGTAGAACATTTTCTTCCTTGGTATTCTTGTTCGCAATTCTCACTGTGCCTTTTCCAATGATTTTGGTTGAATCATCATTTTCGAAGGAGACTGATCCATCTCTTTCCTTTCTTAATGTAAGAAACCTATCTCTATCACATGTCATGTGTTTTGAACAACCACTATAAACATACCAACCACGTTTCTTCTGCTTAGCTTGTAGAGCGAGTGTGCATTCTTCATTGTTATATTGATTCTGCTCTCTTATCCATGTCCTTTTCTGAGGTTCCTGTCTGTGATTGTTGTTCTTATGTTGTGGTTCTCTAGGAGGGACTAACATTATGCAATCTTTGGCCATGTGTCCAAAGTTGTTACATTTTTAGCATTCCACTTATGTGCTCAAAGATTCAAATGTGTTGTAACTTATTCTATGTGTTTCACTAGGCCTTCTTGGATAACCCTTTTGTGTATGACTTTCAAAGTTGTTTATGTTCCTATTGTTATCTCTGCAATTCACAGCCTTATGTCCAAAATTATTACATGCATAACATAAACCAAAAGATATAGTTTGATACCTGGGAGCTGAAGATCTTATGAAAGGAGGTACTCTTATGAATCCTTCTTCTTCCTGGAGCCTATCTGTTTATGTCAGTCATTGAATTTGAAATCTAAATCTTCTCAGTGGAGGAGTGTCCCTGTAATTTTCTTTGTAGACCTTCCTATCCCTTTTAATTGTTTCTGCATAGCTTTTTTGATATGTTTCTTGTTCTATTGTTTTGGAGCTTGATCCATTTTCTATATGATTGTATCCAAGTCTGAACTTGTCATGATGAGGTTTTTGACTGCGGATAATGTCATTCAAAACTTTTGAGTTGTTCTGCATATTTTTCTTTTGAAGATCCTTTCTTAATGTGACAATTTATGCTTCCAAATTTCCAATGATTTTGTCTCTTTCTTCTAGTTGTTCTTTGAGTGCTTCTTCAATTATTTTATCTTCTACAATTTGAACCTTCAAATTTGTGATTGTTTATTCTAGTTCATGAGTGTATTCTTTCTTGTCTAGTTCCGCTTGTAGTTTCTTTTTCTTCTTCTTTTCTCTTCTGATAACTTCTATGGAACACAAAAATTCTTCTCAGTAGTCAACTTATACCTCTTCATATTCTTCTTCGACCTCTTCATATTCTTCTTCGTCCTCTTCATATTCTTCTTCGGAGTCTTCTTTATCAGAGTCTTCTACTTCCATGAATAGAACTCTTTGTGTCTCACTGTCACTGACTTCATATTCATTTAATGATGAGATGTCTTGTTGGCACAGGGGTAGACCCAGGGTTCAATGCTTCAACAACATACCAACAAAACCCTAACTACCAGCCCTTTCAGCAACACTTGTGAAGTAGATGCAGTCTCACCCAAGGTAGAGGCAGGGGGGTTGTAGGACTCAAGTGTCTACAACCTAGTTGGGACACAGATATGTGATCACAATAATTTAACAGAGAACTTAGAAATAAACATTCATTAGTCTTTAACCCTTATTCACATCGCAGGTTAAACCCTTATTACAGATCGACGCAGTAACAACCAAGATCAAGCACCTATAACCATTCAACACATAACATTAGCGTGGATCTAATCATTCATTCATGTATAAAGCACTAAGCATCAATGGATCTACCTATTACACCAATATTATTACACTAAGCAATTAGATACATAAACAACATTAACATCATAGTAGAAAACACATCGACACAAGATATAGGTGGTTCACCCCAATGTGGGGCTATGTCCACCAATCTTCTTCTCTTCTTATTATTCCCTTCCAATCTTCTTACATGCACCAAGCCAAAATGCCAACTCCGCATAGGAAAGGAGATCTGTGCGCACCTCACCAGATCCTCCTTCCACGAGTTATATCAAAGCACAATGCCTTACCCAGTTCATATGCACCAAGCACTTACAAAATGCTTGCACTTAGCTCTACAAGCCTTAACACATCTTCTTGCACATAGCTAATATTAGCAGCAAGCCATCGAACCTTTCTTACATCGCCTAAATACTTATTTATACATTAATAAAGAGGCCTAAGCATGGGCAAACCCATGGGCCGACATCCCATTCCCGTTACATAAACTCTAAAACCCAAAAATCCCGCAAAAAGGGTGAGATCCCGCGATCTCTACTTCGCCTAGGTGCTCCGTCTTCGACCAGCCTATTGAAGTCCCAAAAATGGTCAACGCGACCAATGTTTCCACAAAACTTGGTCGAGGGATAACATGCCCCCAACACTCACCTGTGACTCGTCCCGAGTCACTCTGATCTGGGAAATACTACTTCGAAGGCCTTGAGCTTAGCTCGAGCAGCCTCAACTTACTGCTTGGCCAGATCCTCCTGCTCGGTGAACTCCTGAATGACTTTCTCGGTGACAGGCCCTTCCAGGTGTTGTTCCACTATTGCGACCACCTGTTCCAGCTATGATCCTTGTCCCTCGATCTCTTCAAAGAGGGTGTAGGCTTCATCCTACACTAGCTAGAGTCATTGTGTCACCTCCATCACTCTGCTCTGGATGGCAGTGACTTGTTGCTGAACTGCGCGATGCTCCTATGCCCTCTTCATCTTCTCCACTGTTGTAATAAGCTTCAACTATGCTTGCACTATAGACGCTTGCTGCTTTGCCTCCTGGAGCTGTGCCTCCAATGTCCTCAGTTCTAGGTCTTCTGCAAGGCACTCATAGATCTGCACACTTTGTTTACTTAGTTGCTTGCATTCTGAAGCCAACACCTTGATTCTTTCGACTGCACTCCTGGAAGTTTCTGCCCTCTAATTCCACACTTCCTGTAGAGTACTCGGCATTGCTTTCATTTCTAACTCAGCTACTCTTGCTTGAAGTTGTTGAATGGCTTCAGCGAGCATCCCCACTTGGCTCTCAACTGTCTCTTATTCCATCTGGGCCAAGCCTGACACAGAGTGAAGTGCTCTAGCTACTGTCTCCTTGACCGTAGTCTGCTACGCAAGCAACTGGTATTTTTCTTTCTGAATTTTCTCTCTGTCCTCTTCAAACTTCTCTCTCATGTCATCTTTTTCTTGCTGCGCAACCCGAAGTTTCTCTAGGGCTTCCTCCTTTGCTTGCTTCAAGGCCTTTGTGGCCTATTATTTTTCTTCCTGTACTCGATGAAGGTGAGCCTCTATAGCATCTTCTATCCTTCACAGTTGGGTGGGCTCATCCCCCAATTCTACAGCTTCTGATGATGACAGCATAGTAGAAACTGTGCAGCTCGAATAGAGAGCTTGTTATACCCCCTTCAGCTCTACCTCAATTCTGTCATACATTGTCTCCTGCTTTGCTTCATTTCACTACAAGATATCCTCCAAAGCATCTGCTACAGCTGCAATGATGAGGTCAATATCACCCACTCTGAGCACGTTCTGCGACTGAGGCTTATTGGCTCGTGACTTCTTCCATGCTGAGGGTTTCTTCGGAGAAACCTTCCTTTTATTTGAAGTCTCGACCTTTGTAAGGGGTTCCTTCGGCAATGTTACTTCACCCTTTTATTTCTTGTCTTCTTCCCCTTCCCCCTCTTGGTTTATTTTGTCACCTCCTCCTCCTCCTCCAGATGAGTCAGATGCAGTTTCCTCCAATGTGTTGTTTATCTCCTACACTTCTTCCTTTTTCTTCTTCTTCTTAGCGTTGCTTGGTCCATCCCACTCCATTTCGGTGCGTAAAGGGATTTCAATGATGTTGGGGTCAGAGAACTCTATCTTCTCAACTGGTACAAGGAAATCAGCTGACCATTCCTTGGTTATCTCCTCCATGTTTTCATCGATCAATTTGTAGTAAGACTACAACTCCTCCTTGCTTTTATCCCTGTGTGCAGTGATTTAAATAAAGTGGTGGTATGCGCGAAAGTTCACTAGTGGTCGGTAAGTATGCAAGGTGTTCAGGGTCATTCGGGGGAATGACTCAATGGCGCATGTGAGCTGTAGGAAGTAAGTATGGAACACCGCATTTGATTTCCATTGCTTCACCATGTCACTTGTATACCACGAGGTGGTGAACTTCACGACCAATGGTTCTAATGGCTCAACTTCCAGGAATGTCGCTCCCTCCAGCATCTCCCAAGCGACAAATGCTATAAGAATTAGTAACTAGATGAAGTGGAATTCATAGACTTGGTCCTGTGCTTCATGGCAATCCTTCTCCAACTCATTGACGAGGCAGCTCACCCAATTCACTGCATTCCCTCAATGCACTTACCTGCGATATCAATGATGAACCCTATAACTTGCGTTGGTATGTTCTTCCTGATGAGCTTGCCAGCAATCAATTGACAAGCTAGGTTCACTACGCCATCTTGGATGGAAGACACCTTGTAGCCTCACTTCCCCTTCTCCACATCGTCATAGGTCTCCTTTATACATTGAGCCAGGGAGCGATCTGTAGTCTTCCCTGGATAGAATTGTTGAGGGTCTGGTCCTTGCATGCTCAGTCCAGTGATCATGTGGATCAACATTGGATCCACAGTCACACACCTGTCTAACCAGAGATAACCTACATGGTAGCACGAAAGGAGGAGTTTAACGCTCACATTAACCTCCTGATGTCTGATGAAGTGGGGGATCTTCATGATGTTTAAGATGGTGGACCTCGTGATCTCCTTAATCCATGCTTGGGGGACTATATTCTACTTCTTCTCAGTTGTCTTTGTTAGGTATCCATGCGGTGTGAGCAGTGCATAATTATTCCTGTCTCAAAGGTTGAAATCACTGATCTTAAGATCAAGGATCAGTCCTAGCTGCGGTCTGACTACAAGTATCCCCTTCGGGAGGGACACGGTGAGCATGTAGTCAAAGTCACATGGTATGCTGTCATGACTAACCGTTCCAGCTAGAGGTGGGATGTAGTATGGCAAGACCGACGAGATGAGCTTTGCATTCGTGAGGTCGTCACGATGCTTTCTTTTTTCTCAATCATTGTTAGGCTAGATCGATGTACAGTCGAGGGGGAGGCTTGCAATCTGGCCGTCGACGAAGCCTGTACTCCTGCAGACATGACCTTCTCATCCATAAGGTCTATCAAGATTTCTTCTACCGATTTCTCTACTGCGCTAAGGTTTCCCGACATGCATGCTCGTAAAAAAATAACTCGGATAGGCAATTGAACAATCAAGGTAGGAAAAATGGGTGGCAAGGTCTCAAAAGCACAACGCGATAGAAATCAGTTCTCTTGTTAGCTCGGATAATCACAATTTGCAAAAGTGTCCCTTGTGAGGCATTCGATGGATTAAATAAACAATGTCATAATGGGTTCCTCCAACGGATCGAAAAGCCTCAATCAATACGATTCCATCCATTATGGTGTGGTCCCAATGGTCCAATGGTGATATTTCTAAAAATAAATGCGTTTCTAACCATTTTGGAGTGTCGTTCTAATGGTCGAGATGCCTCCAACGGTCATATTGCTTCGCCATGTCGAAGTGCCAGTCTACATTGTTCTTTTATTCCAGTGAGGTTCAGGTTCTGTAAGCCTTCTTTCTGCGAAGTCCTCTCTGGAACTTCCTGCAATTTTTCTAACTTCACTTTATTCTTACTGAGCTTTCTGGCCTTCTTTCCTGTGATGTGAGTCTCTAGGTTCCTCTTTCCATTCTTATTCTTATTTTCTCCTAGTAAAGGGACTTCGCATTGTTGAGGGTCTTTCAAAGGGTTCGAGTGAAGTACCTCTTCTCTTACTTATTATGGGGTAGGTGATCTTCTCTCCTGCATGGACAGGTTCTGTAAGCCTTCTTGCATTCTTTCAACCTCAAAAACCTTCTACTGCTTTGACTTTTCCTCCTATTCTTGTATTAGTCTCGCTATTTTTCTGGTTATGAAGTCCCTTAATTCTTGTTGTTTTTGTTCTATGGCTTCCTCTTCTTATTTCCTTCGGATCTGATCTTTCTAAATCCAGGGCTTTCATAACATAAGTGCAAAAGGAGTGTTATTCTCAAAAAAATTAATGACCTCAAATTCTTCTTTAGTCGATGCTCCATGGGCTATCATAGGTACATGAGTAAGTATTCCACATAGGGTTATCATCTTTCCTTGAAACAATCCTATCCCTCCCAATGAAGGAATCATAGCCGATTTTCCAAAATTTCCCAAGTGCTTTATGGCATGATACTCACCTATATTTCTTCATCCAGAACACAGTCTATGTCGAAGTCTCCTATTATTGTTTCTATGCACTCCTTCTCTTTTAAGATATCTGGTAAACTGATGTCTCTGTGATCATTCAGTGTTTCTTTCAGCTGTAATAACATAGTCTCTAATTCTTTCTAGTTCTCTAGCATATCCTTGGTTTCTTGACCTTCTTCATGGTTTTCTTGTCTCGGGTTCATCTTTTCAACTTTAGAAATCATTCTAGGGAAATCCAAAACCTCATGACCAATAAATTTACAACAAAGACAAATAGGACCTCTACCAGGGAATTCCTTAGCAAGATGTCTCGGTCTTCTGTAACTATAACAAAGTGTCAATCCTCTTTTTCTCTTAAATGATCCCCAACCTTTCTTGTACTTCACACTGGGATCACAGTGATGGACCTGCAACCTGCAAAAATTCTTTCTAGGGTCCTGCATCCATTTTTTAGTCCAAAACTTCTTTCTATGCATAGGAATAACATATCTTTTACTAACTCTATCAAATTTATTCATATCAACTCTTTCATCTAGACGTGTCGTAGTTTTCAGACTAGGACAAAATATATCAAACATACCTAAGTTCATACTTTCGAAGAAAACATTTCCACTTATCTTACCTTTCTCAGAGAAAAAATCTTTAAGATCTTACCTCTTTCTTCAGATCGGACTTCCTTCTCTTAGCACAGAGCTTCTCAAGTCAAGTAGATTACTGCACACTACAACAGTAGATCTACGCACAAATCTTTCTCTTTTCTTCAGTTCCCAGCAATCATAGTTTTAGGTCTCGACAACGTAACCATTTGTTGGCACAGGGGCAGACCCAGGGTTCAACGCTTGAACAATGCACCAACAAAACCCTAAGTACCGGCCCTTTTAGCAACACCTACGAAGCAGATGCAGTCTCACCCTAGGTAGAGGAAGGGGGGGTTGCATGACTTAAGTGTCTACAACCTAGGTAGGACACAGATTTGTGATCACAATACTTTAACAAATCACTTAGCAATTAACATTCATTAGTCTTTAACCCTTATTCACATCACATGTTAAACCCTTATTACATATCGAATCAGTAACAACCAATATCAAGCACCTCTAACCATTCAGCACATAGCATCAGAGAAAATCTAATCATTCATTCATGTATAAAGCACTAAGCATCAATGGATCTACCTATTACACCAATATTATTACACTAAGCAATTAGATACATAAACAACATTAACATCATATTACAAAATACATCGACACAGGATATACATGGTTCACCCCAGTGCAGGGCTACGTCCACCAAACTTCTTCTCTTCTTATTAGTATCTTCCAATATGCTTGCATGCACCAAGCCAGAATGCCAACTTCGCATAGGAAGAGAGATCTGCGCTCACCTCACTAGATCCTCCTTCCCCAAGTTGTATAAAAGCACAAAGCCTTACCCAGTCCGTCTGCAGCAAGCACTTACAAAACTCTTTCACTTAGCTCTGCAAGCCTTAACACATCTTCTTGCACATAGCTAATATTAGCACTAAGCCAATGACCCTTTCTTACATCGCCTAGCTACTTATTTATACATTATAAAAGAGGCTTAAGCATGGGTAAACCCATGGGCTAACATCCCATTCCCGTTACATAAACCCTAAAACCCAAAAATCCCGCAAAAAGGGCGAGAACCTGCGATCTCCGCTTTGCCTGGGTGCTTCATCTTTGACCAGCCTATCGAAGTCCCAAAAATGGTCAACACGACCAATGTTTCCACAAAACTTGGTCGAGGGCCAACATGTCTTCTTTGGTGCATAAGATTTTATTGAAAACTTTTCTTTTCTATTTGAGTAACCTTTATCATTTCTCTTTTTCTTATGAGGACATTTGTTAGAAAAATGACCAATAGCATCACAATTAAAATAAATCAAAGGAAGATTACCTCTATACCTGTCGCTAGTTCCCTTGTTCAATCTTCTAACAAATTTGGTCACTTCTTCGTCATCTTCCGAGACGACACTGCTACTGCTCTGTTCTTTTTCTTTTTTCTTTCCCTTTTGCTTTGACCTTTTGGATGCTTTGAATGATTCTTCTTTTATATCTGGATTTTCCTGTTTAGTTCTCATTTCATATGTTGTGAAGATTCCATGTAGTTCGTCCATTCTTATTGAGTTTAGATCTGTTATTTCTTCTAGTGCTGATATCTTAGGGTCAAATCTCAAGGAAGAGATCTTAGTGCCTTTTGAACAATTACAGATTCTTTAATTTCTTCTCCCAATCCCAATATTACATTTACTATTTCATCGACTCGTAAAAAGTAAGCTACAATGTTCTCATCTTTTTTCATCTTTAGTTGTTCGAACTGACCTCTGTAAGTTTGAAGCTTTGCTACTTTGACTTTTGAATCTCCTTCATAAATATTTTGAAGTTTGTCATAAATCTCTTTAACAGATTTACAATGTGCAACTTTGGTGCATATCGATTCTCCAAGACCATTCAGAAGTGCATTTGTGGATTTGGAATTATTCTGAATGAGTTTCATATCGTTATCATTTGTTGACTGAACTGTTGGTGTTGTGTATCCATCTACAATTGATTTCCAAATTTCAAATCCATGTGCCTATATATATATATATATATATATATATATATATATATATATATATATATATATATATATATATATATATATAT
>JASDQU010310280.1:113972-131947 GCA_032191745.1 Picea mariana
CAAACAACCTGTAATCAACTTGTACCATAAACAAGTGCATCAACCATGCACCAACTTGTACCTCAACCTGTGAACCTTCCTTAACTTTAAAAACAAGAGACTAGCATTTTCATCAAACTTTACTTTAGTCTCACATGACTAGTTTTGGATTAGTCAACAAACCTAACTTGAAATAATCATAACTATGTACTTGTAATGAATAAATATTTGAAAATAGTACACAATGTTCTTTAGTGTGTTTTATGCAATTCCTCCAGGTTTCACTACTTGGAACCTCTCAGAAAAAGAGTTATAGAAAAAATGGCATACCTTGTTGAATTATGGCTTATTCTAGAGAGAGAACTTGTAGAGTGTGCCTCGCATGTAATATTTGTTGTATGGATCTAAAAATTTTACACAGAATACTACAAACTGTACTCTAACCAACACATTTGGTCTTATTGAATTTGGATCTGTTATGAAGAATTTATGAGGTTTTTACCCGAAACACATGTTTTAGACTAGTTTCAGGACTAGCCACAAACCCTATTTTCCACGGAGTATAACTCCAAAAATACAACAACCCACAAGCTGAAATTCATACCACAACTACTTGGATATGTTTACTCAATGGCCTCCCAATTTTATAGTCTGAATAATTCTAGAAAAAAAGTGATTGTGAAAATGGTGAGATGACCTGTAAATAACGTACCTTAGAAAACATCATCAAAATAATTTATCCTCCCTTGAATTCCGGCCTTATTTACTTCACCTTCCCTCTGAAATTCGGCTTAGATATCCTTTGGTTACCTCAGTCACCTGTAGATATTCAATATGCTCAAGTGTGATTAAAATGAGAGAGCCTTGCCTCTTATTTATACTCTCCAAGTAGCTTCCTTAGAACCATCTCCTAGGCCACTTTGTCCACATAGTCACCTATGTCCAAATTTTCCCAATTTGCCACTTGTCCATGTATCCAATAGCCACTTGACCACTTAACCCATTTTCCTCATTTTAGGGTTAACCTTCTTATAACCACTTTCCATAATTAGAAAGCTCTCCATTTACTTTATTATTTAAATAATCCTCCTTGACTTTGCCACTTCACTTTAAATAATCCTCTTTGACTTTGTCACTTCACTTTATTATTTAAATAATCCTCTTTGATTATGTCACTTCACTTTATTATTTAAATAATCATTTTTTACTTTGTCACTTCACTTTATTATTTAAATAATCATCCTTGACTTTGTCACTTCACTTTATTATTTAAATAATTTCTTCTTTGCAAGCACTTTGACATCTTTGACCTTTTGGGGTTTCAGGCCAATCATAAGAGGGTCATTCAACTTCGTAAGGCCATAAATCTCAAACCGTGAGGAGTTATGTGATGTTCCACATACCACCGGAAATGGCATGACATGTACTATCCATCTAGAATAGTCTTACCTGCAAATATATAAAAACACATACCATTATACATCAAACAAACTTTGTTCCATTACCCAAACCTTTGTGCTACCGGAATTTATTTAAGGGTTGACATCAATGACCAACCCAATTAATCAACAATATATACAAACACTACAAATATGACCATTAACTATCGAATCGTCCATCATCTTTGAATGGGAATATGTGCATCGAATAATCCATTCTGATTCATTCATAAGCTCCTTTTAAGTTCATAAAATACTGGGGCAAGGTTAGTTCTGGGAATTACATGAATCTCGATTGAGTCCTTTATGGCGTAATGGGGTGGTTGTTCTTCCAACATCTGTTGGGTCGCCGCTTGGTTGCAATAATTCTTTTTTTTCCATTTTTGTTTTTCAAATTATAGGATGAAAAATAATCTTTTTTTTCTTTCTCCAATTCATTACACACTGCTAATACAAAATAATAATTTTAAGTAACCAATTACAGACATAATAATGAATGAGTAAAGGTAGAATATGATTTGAATTCAATTGTTACGAAGTAGTATGAAGTAGCTACGTATGTGCTTATAATGAAATAGTTACATGTGATGGTTATTAGTGGTTGGATATTGGCGTACCTTGAAAGAGCATCCACACATTCTCATTGATCTATGTTGAACATAAGACATTTTTCAATAAGTGTTGCACCTACACCCTCTCTCTATGGATTTAGCATCACTACTTCCAATACAATATTATTGAATATCAAACTTTAATCTACCAAGAAGAAATTGAGGATTGATTTTTCTCACAATGCTATTGAGAGTAGAAAATAAGAATATAATTAGTTACAGAGTCACTCACTCATGAGGCGAATATATGATGATGATGATGATGCATTGGGCTTCTTAGTGCTATCACCCACCACAGGTCTTGGCATTTTAATGTTTCTGGAATATTGCAACACAGAAAAGCATAATGTTATTCTTATGCAATCTTCACAGTAAGTGAAAGAAAAAGTGGAATGTTCTTCTTATGCACTCTCGGCGGCCAGTGAAAAAAAATATGGAATGTGGATGAATCATGAAAGCAATGAAACACTTAGAAATGAAATCTTTAGAAGATGTGCACTGCATGGATGATGATGGCGCTCTCTCCAATTTATTCACTGAGACCTATGCACACCCACCTGCCAAGTGAAAAGTTATTTGTTCCAACCTAGCACTTGTATCTCATATATCAATCATGTTTACATCATTAAATTGTCAACGTTCTATCTCATATCAATCATGTTGACATCATTAAATTTTCAACGTTATAATAAAGGAATCATGTTTACATCATTAAATTGTCATCGTGTATGGGTATCTAATCGCTACAATGGTTTAAATAGACCATTGTTTAAATGTGCTAAGTTTTTGTCTTTTTCTGGGCATATTTTTATGGGATATTTGCCCAAAATCCGACAAGATATTGTTGAATACGCATAGTTGAGTGGTTAAATCTATATAATCTGACTGCTCCAGGGATTTTTTAGCACACTGAATTCATTTATGCATTTATAAATGAAATTTAAGAAACATAATGTCATGATTTCATGCGGATTTATGTTACCTTATTACGACGAGGAGGATGACATCATTTAAATAGGATGTCTTACATGTATATGGTTCATTAAAATTCTTGATAAGCTCCTATGAATGTACAAAAAACGTATAGTTTCTAGGAACCTCCCAAAGTCTACAAGCAACATAGTCCACTCATAAAGTATCCAACCAACACATGGCCCACACCTCTAAGTGTATAACAACCCCATAATAAAGGTTCTATAGTATACCAAACAAGCTATCCAAATTATTAGGGACACATGGAAAAGGAGTATGTATTCCTATCAAAGTATTACAATGATATGTAGTTTACATGTACATACAAAGATATAAGTACATTAATGCATCTCATGGAGACATACAGTACACGCTTTGAAAACAATGCTTAAGCACCATTACAATACTCCTCCTAAGTACAAACTCTAGGCAACAAATACAAGTCAAAGTTTTCAAGGACCAATGCATACCATCTTAGACTTGCTACAAATACAAAGTGTGATCCACATTTCTCTATGGTCACTACTTTTATTGAATACAACAAACAAACTTTACCTTGTTTGTCCATCATCATATGATATCCATTGTTGCCACATGAACTATCACCAATTTTCTTTGGACCAAAATCCAAAAACTCTTTGATGCATCCAAAGCAACACCTTTGTCCCTCTTGCTACAAACTCATCATTCCACCTTAGAATAAACTCTGCAATTGAAACTTGCTTTTCCCAATGAGAACAATGCACCTTCACTACCACTTTAACTACCATGATAACCAAACAATGTTTATTCATCATATCAACTCACTTCCATCTCTAAACCGCTCCTTCATTCACCTGTAGGACTGCCATCTCTAGCAATCATACAAGTTGGGAATCGACCATACCTTTGGCCCAAACAATGGTACTACATATATTTTCTGTGAACATGTTGTACTCTAGGGCTTAACATCAACCTCATTGTAAATATTGAACAACTAGCCATTCTATGGACACGTTTCCATCTACCAAAACACCTAGGACATACCCAACCATGGTGCTTTCTAGTGCTCTAAAAAAATAGTCTAGATACAAAATGTATCCAAGTCAATATTATATTCTTTTCACCTTCCAATATAAGGACTTATGACACAACATTATTCAAACAAAATTTCATCAAGGAACTATTGGAGATATTAACTCCTACTTATCTTGTGCTTAATATTTGATATCTCTCATCATAGAATGTATTAATTATTGTAATCTCTACATGCGATGTTTGGTTAAGAGTTTGTTAGATCTAGATCTTATTTATGTGTGTGATTGAGATATTATATCAGCAAATGGATTGTATGGCTAAGATAGCCTATCTATCTTAAGCCTAAGTTTAATATATAAATATATAATGCTAATAGAATAAGAATAACAATTTTTGTATGTGCAATATTTTTCTAAATGGAACAAATAAAGAAGACGATACATATAAATATATTTTCCTTTTAACTACAACATAGATAAACACACTTCAAGAAGTAGACTTAGGAATGATTTTTGTACATAACAAAATTACAAAATTGTTACCACTGAGAGGTACAAAATATCAGTTCAAGAAATAATGATAAATAACCAATTAGTGTTTTGGCTCAACGTTAATCTTGGATCTTCATGCTTTCCCCTTTTTCTCCTCTCACTTGTTAAAATTGCAATATCTAACAAAACCACTAAACTTCCATATTGAGTTATCTAATCTCACAAGGGTTCGATAATTTCAATGAATAGAAAAAAGAGCATTAAAAAGACTTTTATGAGTGTTGTGCGATCGTGACTACACTGATCAAATTTTATAGTTCTTTTCCTTGTGATAAAATTCAACATATGTTCAATACCCATAAACTGCTCACAAAGGTCCATAATCCACATGAAATTGTTTTAACACTCCCAATTGCAATTTTTTTTCCTAGGAACACACTTTCCATGAATCATAGAAGACCCATGTGAACATTTGTTGCACACATTCATTTTCTTCTTCTTATGAAAAGACTCCTTATTCATAACATAATTGAATGGCACCTTATCCACATCTACTACCCATCTCAGAGAATCTAATTATGATGTTGAATCACAACAACACAAGAAAGCATGCGCTCAATTGGAGCACTACTACACATATCATATTGATTCACTAGATATCAGAATAGATATTATCAATTTCACCTCAGATATATTGGTGAGAAGGATGTCAAAAAAGGATGTGTAGTTATGTGAGTTGTAAAGTAGTTTAACTTAGTTAAGTGAGTTAAGATCAGTTGTACTAGTTGTAACTAAACTTACACTAGTGAGAGATCAGTGGAATAATTATTAATTAATTCACAATTAGTGATCTCACATGCAACTGAAGATTTACCAATGTTAACTACATGCATGTCAGATCCAGTGGAGACCCAGTTGAGATAGCAGGTGAAAGGGACAATTTGACTATCAGTTGTGACATTAGTGAGTGCACTCATGCAACCACACACACATTGGATGTGCCCATAAGGAATGTGCAGCCTAGGAAAGAGGAATTCATTTCATTGCAGGGATTTCCATTAGCAGGGATTGCGTAGAGGAGGCAGGTTGTCTGGAAGCAGTAAATTGGCACATGAATATGCCAATTTTTGTATGACAGTGTGAGATGGTTGAATATTGTACCGAGAGCTCTTGGATTAGATTTTTGTATGATATGTTTTCATGATCCATGATATATACATAATATATGATGTGGGGTTTTTAGATTTATGCTTTCTCGGTAAAAAAAATTTGTTAAGTGTGATTGATATTTCTTCTTGATATTTCAATTGGCGATTGTGTTTTAAATTCCGCAAGAATGTTAGTAGAAGCAATTATGTGTTTAACAGTGGCATATAATTGTCATCATTAAAAATATCACAAGTGTCGCATATTGGTCACAAGTGTCGCAAACATATTACTGTCATATTGCCTATGTTGTCTCTCTAACGACATCATAAGGACACTTAAGACACCTCAAATGCTAGTTTTGAAGAGGAGAAATCAATTGACAAAGGAGTACAAGCCTTTTTCCATTGGAAAAACCACTCGAAAGTTAAATTTGGAAGGGAGCACTCCCCTACATACTGTCAAGGAGCGTTGGCACTTTGTACCCTCTTCTGGGGGAGCGTTTCAATGCTCTGTGCCTCTTTTGAGGGAGCACTAGCCTTTTTTGGGCGAAATTTGGTTTGTTGGAGAAAATCAGGGAAGAATTCACTCAATATATGAAGGTGGTTGGATTCGAATCTGAGGTCAAGGCATGATCTTAGGGGAGATCCACAACTGAAGGAGAGGAATCCTCAACTTATCCCAAATATATCTCAAGTGGTTAGGTCTCTTTAAGCCTATATAAGGAGGCCTCTTCATGGTAAAAGAAGATATAGAGAGATAGAGATACCAAACTTATGATCCCATAAGTGAGATGCCATTGAAGCATAATCAGTGTAGATTACTTGAGCAAAGGGGTTGGACAAGGAGATCTGGAAGAAGTTGTTGCACCTTCATCAAAGGATTGTAAGTATTCTTCATTTGTTCTCATTAATATACATATATGCTTTGCCTGTTTCTTTCAAGTTCGTGTTTTTTTCACCTGAACTTGTCTCTAGTAGATAGATCTGTATTTGAGCTAATCTCGGTAGAATAGGAAGCTTGTCGTATCTTTGTTTTTTCTATAGGACCTATCGAGGAGCTTGGGATTGAAGCTCAACTTGGAATTTGCGAGGACGAACACCACTAAAAAAGGTACACTTTTATTCTTCATCTTCATGTATTAGCTTAATTAGATCTAAAAGGATGTTAGTGACCAATGATAGCACCCTTTCTATCTAGGTCTTAGGGGTCTAGAGACCAAGAGGGAATCTACTTGTCCACAGGAGGATTCACCTGTAACAAAAATTGGTGACTCCATTGGGGAAGGAATCCTATTTTTATTTCCTTGGTTTGTACTTKCACTTTTACCACCTTTCAGATAACTTTTTCTATTTGTTTATGATCCATTAGCCTTCTCCTACCTTCACTATCATTTTCACCAATTTTCATGCATTCTGGGTGAATTGTTTGCAAATTTTTGGCTATTTTTCTGAGATTCTGGGAGGATCAACGCCCCCCCCCCCTAGTCCATAACAGAGCGCTTATATTTGGCCAACGCTCCCCCATAGTGTTTTAGGGAGCRTTGCAACACCCTGTCCCCTTGAGACAGGGAGTGCTAGTCTCATTTTTGGAGGAATTTTTCCCTTTTCTGCTCAGATTTTCTCAGCCTGTTTTGTGGAAGTATTTACCCAGACTTTGTGATTGGTTTGTTAAGTTATTTAGGTTGATATTTGGTGCTTATCACCCCTTATTGTATTTATTGGAGCTTGAAACCTTTTCAGAGTGATTTCTCTTTCTCCCTATATTTTCTTGGATACTTCTCTGCATTTTATTTGTGTTCCTTGAATGCTTGATTGGTTGTATAATCCTTGATGGTTTTCTTTCTTGTTAGAACAAGCTTCTACTTTTTTTCTTTCATACCTCACTGCCTTGAGTGCATGCTTTGTTTGTAGCCCTTTTGCTTAGTGTCTTTTGCATCTGCATAGGACTCTTTCTCCTGATTGAAAGTAGTGGAGAATTGAAGGTTTTGTATTTACTTTATGTATACATCATAATCAAACAAAGAAGATGAATGAATTATTTCTTTTGGGTAGTGAAACTAGCTTGCATTTGAAGTAGCGAAATTGCATGTTTTTTGGCATTTTGGGAAATCGTGCATCTGGAATGATGAATGTTTTCTCCTTCTCATAGCATAGATTTCATTGAAATGAAAAGATTGCATATTCATCTCTTTGCATAACTTTCAAGTCGGTTAAAACACCATATTGTCCATGCCATTTTCCTTTTGAGTAACAACGGTCTTAAAAATCAAGCGCTAAACTAAAATTGATTAGACATTTTTACATTTTTTGGTAGCAAACCTACATTAGATTAGTTGTAGGGCTTTGGCATAGGTGTGAAAGATAACTTTCCAAAGCTGCAAACAAACATAGAATCTAGTGTTAGGGAGCAGTGAAATCCAACTACTACATTTTGTCCTAGGAAGCTCTTCTCACACAAGGATCAAACCTGAGGTCACATTGAGACTAGCAGAGTTACTTACCTTGCTTTGTTGGTCTTGGTGTAGATATTGCACGTATTATGGGGGTCTCTTGAAGGTATATCCACAATGATGAGTGGAAGCCTTTCAAGTTTATTTCGGGCTAGATACCCTACCCTTGTGCGTGGATCAGACTGTCGACTGTTTCCCCAAGCATCACTATTGTAGTCGGTAACCTTAATGGCCTATCTCTTTAGGGTCTTTACACAAGGTGACTGTGGAGGGAAAAGTCTTCACAGTACCTGGAATCGACGTTGGCCAGACTCACTCGGGATCCTTGGAGGGTATACCCACGATTATGTGTGGGAGCTTGCACCAGGGTGTAAGTCCATTAAGTAGGTCGTCAGCGTAACTTTTCCACCCACTCTATCTCATCCCCTTCTTAATTTGTTCCCGCGATGTTGGATTTCATCACCAACTAGTGTGCTCATTTTGAGAAGGTTTTGTTTGCTTGCTTTCTTACTAGATTTTTAGCCTGTGTTTCTTGTTCTCCCTAGCAGAATCTAGGTTGGATTTTTATTTTTATGATGTCAATTCCTGGAATGACCAATGACGGAACCCCTTGGCCAAGGGAACCCTTTTTTTTTTCTTCTTACGGAAACGTTGGTCCTCTTTACATTGCTACTTTGAGCCTTCTACGTCTCACAATTGGGTTACCGGTATGGTTGTTTTCCACTCCAGTGATCTCAAATGCAAGTGCTTCAGATGTAAGCACACCACCCACACATCAAACTCATGTCGACCTTTCTCCTTCTTCACCTATAAGGTCTCTTTCCATTTCTCCTTCTTTGCCTAGTGAAATCTCTCAAGTGAGTAGCCAGATTGATAAGAAGAAGAAGAAACGGAAAGAGAAGAAGAAGAACCAGAAAGGGACCAAGCCTCCAACTACATCAGATGTTGGATCTAAGAAACCAGCTATTGTTAATAGTACTGGGAGTGTTGATGAGGTCAACAAGATTAAAATGAAGAATCTGAAACCCAAATTCTCTTGCAGTCTTTGTAAGGGTGACCACTTTCTGAGGGATTTCCCTGGTATTCCCAAGGTCTTAGAAGTGTGGTCCTCCATGTCATCGGCCCCTGCTAGACATGTTGGTGACACCTCGTTGACTAGTGATGTTAAGGTTGGTAAGAAGAAAACAACTATCAAATTTCCTTGTATGTTATGCAACGGTGATCATTATTCTCACCTTTTACCTCGTATGGGCGAGGCTTCTTCTCTTTTGGAAAAGATTCAACTTCCAACTGGTTATTATAATATTTACCCCAACCCATCATTAGTTGATAGAATGGTCAATCCAATTCCATCCCTGATCAATCTGGTTGATTAGGTGATCAATCTAGCTTCATCCTCAGTTGAACCACTCACCAAAGTAGTTGATCCAGTTCCATCATCGATCAGCCCCACTTTTCATCTGGAAAGTGAAACCCAAGTGACTCATCCAGTCTCGTCATTGATCAATCCCACTCTTCCTCTAAAGAGTGTCAAAGTGGTCGATCTGGTTCTGCCATCAGTCGATCCCACTCCTCCATTGAGGAGTGCCAAAGTGGTTGCTCTGGTTATATCATCGGTCAACCCCACTCCTCCTCTAAAGAGTTCCAAAGTATATGATTTAGTCCCATCATCGATTGATCCTACTCTCCCTCTAGAGAGTAAACTCGATTCTACCCACGTTTTTCTCGTTGATACATGATCTACCGTGTAGGGGGGCATTCCTCCTTCTCCTGCGAAAACCCCTCCAAGTAATGAGGCCATCCTTTTTTATTGGGGTGTGATAACTGGACCTCGTCTCCCCTCTCACATTCCCTTCAATATTACAGTACAGGTTTGTGGTCAGGTCGTTCCTCAGACACTGATAGACGAAGGTTCATCCATTAGTATTTGTCCTCTATTTCTTGGCAAGCTTTGGGTTATCCTCAGCTTGTGCTGGTTACCTAGACTCTGTTCACTTTTAACAGAACAAATAGTCACCCTTTAGGGATCCTTTCCCAGTTTCCCTTAACTTTGGGAGAGAAAATTGTCTTTATTGATGTTATGGTAGTCCAAGACACCTTGGGTTTCGATTTACTCCTTGGGAGAGATTATGTCTATGCCATGAAAGCTATTGTGTCCACTTTTTTTCATGTGCTATATTTCCCGCATGATGGAAGAATGGTGACTATTGATCAACTTTCGTTTGTTGGCCTTGACTTGACCATCAACCCATTGACCTCCCTAAATGGGTCTTATATGCAGTCGGTATCACCCCTACCATAGGTCAATTATGTGGCGTTGTCCCCCATGATTTCAACTTCTGATGATTTGGATCCAGTAGTTGACATGGTGATCTCTTCGGTAGGGCTATTTTTTCTTGATCTCCTTACCCCTGACGAGACCATCGACATGTGTTCCTTCCAGAGCATTCTTCTTCCATCTAGTGAAGATCTCTTGGAAGCCATGATCGAGTTTTCTCCCTTGACATGGTGTCCTTCCAGAGAATTATCCTCTTGGAATCCATGATCAAGATGAAGTCACAAGCATAGTTTTATCTTCTCTGTGGAAATCTTGTTAAAAAATGAAACAGAGGCCATGAGCATTGTTTCTCTTCTATGTGGAAAGCTCATTAAAAAATCAAACAGAGGTCACGAGCATAGTTTTTCTTTCTTGTGTCAAGCTCGTTAAAAAATGAAACATAAGCTATGAGCATAGTTTTCCTCTCTGCGGCAAGCTCGTTAAAAAATGAAACAGAAATATGGGGATTGAACCCGAAACCTTGAGCATAGTTCATTTCCTGTGTCAAGCTCATTAAAAAATGAAACAGTCACATCTCCTCAATAGTTGAGTCTGTCGCCAGATCTCGTAGATGTCGATTCGAGTCTTTCGTTAGGTATTGTATTTGAACCTTCATTTCATCCACCTGTATCCTTTTTCTCCATCTAGTACAGAAATTGGTCACAACCTCAAAGTCGGTGAATGGATTGAAGCTTGAGGGGCATGTCTCCAACCTTTGGTGATCATTCTGGAGTTAAGCCACTAGCTTTCAAGTTGGGGGCAGAGTACCAAGCTTAGTCTTTGTTCTTTCTCATTCTCGTAAAAACATAAGAATGTAACCGATTATACTTTTATCACTTTTTCAGACTCGTAAAGGTTATATGAAAAAGGAACCCCTTGGAGTCGTCTTTAAGCTCTTTTCAGACTCTCTAAACGTTAAAATATTTTCGAGTGATCTTGCCTCCTTTCCCACTCATTAAAATGTTTGAAAGGGCATCTTTCAAGTGATAATTTATCTCTTTTTAGGCCTCGCGAGACTAATATTACGGAAACGGACCACATTGGAGTCGTCTTTAAGTCATTTTCAGACTCTCTAAATATGAAAAACAACCGAGTTTACCTTCTCTGGAATTGTTAAACAATCATACATTGAAGGGCCCATATGGGATCGAACCCGTACTTCTTCCAGTTCGTTAAACAAAGGAAGAGGAATTTACCGAAGGTGAGTTATATCGAGCATGTGTTACCCTCCTCGAGCTTGTTAAACCAAAAAGAGGTACTCGTCTATCTAGATGGGGGCAAAAATTGAAAGAAACAAGCCAAGCAGTTTTTGAGAACTTCACTAGTGACCTTACAGTCTCCCTTGAACATGGAATTTTATCTTTGCACACATTTCAATCCGCTAAACCTCTACACTAAACCAATCCTTTGAGTTTACTTACTCTTTTGGGTCACCCGACGTAAGTCACAGTATCCATTGCATTGTCGAGTTTTGGTCCCTGTCRAGTTTCTGTTGTCATGCCTCAATGTTCAAGGGAAGTATCTGCCTCAAGAGTCAGCCATCAAAAATATCCTATTTCAATACCTATGTCAGTCCATGCTCATTTGATCCAACAATTACATCTCTGTGTCCATTTTGTGTCATTTATGGGGGATACATCAAGGCCCTCCTTCGACGAGTATGTTCCTGTCGACTTCATCACATTATCCAGGAGCTAGACTTAGAAACCAATTAGTACTTTGGGACCTACATGCCTCAATGGCAAGCCTCCTCACATCTAGCAGTGGGTTTACATCATTGACCTTTGATTGGATGATTCCACGGATGTTCGACTTCATCTCATCCATTCACATTTGTTGGAATGTACTAGAGTACCTTGGGAATCATTGACATCAATGGTGATCTCCCTCGCGCTTGTTAACGGTTTACCTCATTGACCGGTAATCAAGTGGTCTCTACCATGTTTGACATCAAGACATATATTCACATGGTTAGATTCGTACTACATTAGGATCGGTAAGAAGACCCTGGGTTGAGTCATCACTCCTGTATGCACTTTGCCCAGGTTGAGATGGAGTTTCTTTGAACATTGACACATATACTGTAACATAGATCCACTTTGTATTGGTCGTAGCTATGTCTTGTCGTCTCATAGATCCACTATGTATTCTTCGTGGCTACGATCAATTCAGGTCATAGGAGTATAGATCCACATTGTATCTTCAGTGGCTATACCTTTTTGTCAATATAATTATGGATCCGCATACTATGGCAGCCATACCTGAAAAAGTATTTATCACTCAAGCATAGATATGTCTGCCTTGGGTTTGAAACATGTCATAATATTTGTTTGATGGTTGTGTGCAGCTTTTTCCAGCTTCTCTAAGTCCATACCCTTGCTCAAAAAATCCTACAAATTGCTTCAGTCATCATCGTCTTCTGACTTCGCACTTTGGGGGGCAATCTATTACACCTCAAAATCACTCATTGCAATGATGGCTAGTGTCATCATTACAAATATCACAAGTGTCGCATATTAGTCGCAAGTGTCACAAACATCATACTATCATATTGCCGATGTCATCTCTCTAACGACATCATAAGGACACTTAAGACAACTCAAATGCTATTTTTGAAGAGGAGAAATCAATTGACAAAGGAGTACAAGCCTTTTGCCACTGGAAAAACCACTCAAAAGTTAAATTTGGAAGGGACCACTCCCCTACATACTGTCAGGGAGTGCTAGTGCTCTATATCCTCTTCTGGGGGAGTGTTCCAATGCTCTGTGGCCCTTTTGAGGGAGCGCTAGCCTTTTTTGGGTGAAATTTGGTTTGTTGGAGAAAATTAGGGAAGAATCCCCTCAATATCTGAAGGTGGTTGGATTTGAATCTGAGGTCAAGGCATGATATTAAGGGAGATTCACAACTGAAGGAGAGGAATCCTCAACTTATCCCAAAGATCTCTCAAGTGGTTAGGTCTCTCTAAGCCTATATAAGGATGCCTCTTCATGGAAAAAGCAGATTTAGAGAGATAGAGATGCCAAACTTATGATCCCATAAGTGATATGCCATTGAAGCATAATCAGTGTAGATTACTTGAGCAAAGGGGCTGGACAAGGAGATTTGGAAGAAGCTGTTGCGCCTTCATCAAAGGATTGTAATTATTCTTCATTTTTTTCTCATTAATATACATATACTCTTGGCATGTTTCTTTCAAGTTTGTGTTTGTTCCACATGAATGTGTCTCTAGTAGATAGATCTGTATTTGAGCTAATCTCAGTAGAATAGGAAGCTTTTCGTATCTTTGTTTGTTCTACGAGACCTATTGAGGATATTAGGATTGAAGCTCAACATGGACTTTGCGAGGACAAACACCACTAAAAAAGGTACACTTTTCTTCTTCCTCTTCATATATTAGCTTAATTAGATCTAAAAGGATGTCAGTGACCAATGATAGCACCCTTTATGTCTTGGTCTTAGGGGTCTAGAGACCAAGAGGGAATCTTCTTGTCCGCGGAAGGATTCACCTGTAACACCAGGAAATACATCATTTGTATTAAAATTTCTACATGGTATCAGAGCATAGAAAATTGCAGAAGCTGAGTTTGTGATTTGATAGAATTCGAATTTGCAGAAAGACTTTCTTGGTGTTATAGTTGATTCAAGATTGAAATGTCTTTCAATGGATTGAGGTTAGAGTATGCACTCGAGGGAAACTCCAACTACATTTCATGGAAGGATAGGATGGAGGCAGTCCTCGAAGACAATGGCTTGAAGGAATTCATTGACAAAGATGTCCCTAAGCTAGATGTTGCAGACGCTACAAATCTTGATGCATGGAAAAAGAAAGTGGCAAAGGCGAGAAGGATCCTGTTGGAGGGAGTACGAGACCACATTGTCTCAAAACTCCATGGTAAATCCACACCATATGCAATGTGGAAGGATTTGACGGATCTATTCCAAAGCAGAAATGACCATAGGAAATTGGACCTCAAAGATAAACTTAGGAAGATCAAGATGGATAAGGGCGACTCCATTCCAAAATATCTCACGAAGTTTGTCCAATGTCAGGATGAGATGGGGAGTGTGGGAATAACAGCCGTTGATGATGATTTGGTGAGCTTGCCTCTCCTAGGACTTCCCAAAAATTGGCACAGTTATCAATACTCTGTCAATGGAGGGGAAAAATTGCCAGATTGGGAACGACTATGGTCGGATTTGCTGCAGGAGGAGTTCAGGTGGAACACCAGAGATGGTTCTTCATCAAATTATGAGGAGGAGGAGGACTGTGCTTTGGATGCCAAGACAAGGAAAGGGAAGGGGAATAAATTCCATTCAAAATCTGAGTCTAAAGGCAAAAAGCTAGATTTKTCCAAAGTGAAGTGTTTTCACTGTCACGAACATGGGAATCTCGCTACTAACTGTTCGTAGAAAAATAAGAACAAGAAGGTTGTTGGAGCTACAGTTAGTGGGGCCCTTGCCTCACAATTTAAACTTGAATTATCCTTGATCGCATGCATGGAGTCAATTGCATTGGGATTGGCGTTGTATTTGGATAGTGGTGCTTCCTTCCACATGACGGGAGATAAGGAGATTTTCAGTGACTTGGAGGAGAGAGATCTCAAAATGCATATAGAGATGGGCGATGATGGATGATATAGTGCAACTGGCATTGGTACCATTACCTTTCAGACGGATTCAGGTAAACCATTTCAATTAAAAGATGTTATGCATGTTCCAGGTCTGAAGAAAAACTTGGTCTCAGTCGCAATGTTGGAGGACAGAGGCTATGATGTTGCTTTCAGCAATGGAAAAGATTTCCTGCGACATAAAACAACGGGTCAAGTCAAGAAGATAGGGATTCGAGTTAAGAATCTCTACAAGTTGGAGGTAGATGACTACGCTTCCATGATGGGCAAGGAAAAAAAAGTGGTGAGCCGAGATGAGGGCGAATTATGGCACAGGCGATTGGTCCATCTTCATCATGGAGCCTTGAAAATCATGCAGCAAATATCTACTGGACGTGTGTGGACCATTCTCGGTTTCTTCAATAGAAAAACATAAGTATTATGTTATTTTTGTTGATGATTTTTTTCGTAAATGCTGGATATTCTTCATGCATAAGAAGGATCAAACATTCTCAAAGTTCTGTGAGTTTAAAGAATTGGTGGAGAAAGAATTAGGGAAGCAAGTGAAGGCTCTGAGGAGTGATAATGGTGGAGAATACATCTCTAACAAATTCAAAGACTTATGCAGAAAAGAAGGAATTCAAAGAGAAATCATAGCGCCTCATAACCCACAACAAAATGGGGCCATAGACAGGAAGAACAGAACTATCGTGGGTGCAACACGAGCGATGTTGCATGATCAGGGCTTACCAATGCATTTGTGGGCGAAAGCATGCAACACTACAGTTTATGTGAAAAATTGTTATCCTCATAGAGTACTTGGCATGAGTACACCTAAAGAAGCTTTCACTGGTAAGAAACCTAATGTTTCTCATTTTAAGATTTTTGGCTTATTTTTTTATGTGCATGTGACCAAGAATGCCAAGAAGAAGCTAGAGCCGACTGCTGAAGTTGGGATAATTGTGGGGTACACAGAAACACCCCATAATTATCGTGTGTATTTTCCTAACAATAAGATGACTATTATGCAATGGGATATAAAATTCGATGAGGGGAAAGCCATGTTGTTTTCGCTTGAGAGGGAGATAGACTTGCATGTAGAGGAGGAATTGTTGGTTCCCAAAGATAAGTCTCAAGATGTGGATCAACCAAATGAGGAGGTTCATGGAGGGGAGGAAGCCACTCATGCAAATCCATCCATAAGAAATGGTAGAAAGCGCACCATGGAAGCTGATAGATTGAGACTAGATGCTGCAGAGAATGTAGGAGCCCCTACTTCACAGTGCAGACAGATACAGTATCCTGATCGATTTACTGGATACATGGCTATCATGAGAAAATGTATTGTGACTGAACCATATTCCTTTCAAGAAGAAGTGTAGTATCCCACTTGGGTTGATGCAATGGTGGAGGAGTATGAATCCATTGTCAAAAACAGTGCATGGGAAATTGTCCCAAGATCGGTCGACAAATCAATGGTAGGTTCGAGATGGATCTACAAGGGTAATATTTTAATCATTGTTCTTTATGTTGATGATTTAATACTGACTGGTGATGAGCAGCTGATACACTCATGCAAGGAGGACCTTGCAAAGGAGCTCGAGATAAAGGCTATGGGCCTCCTTCATTATTTCCTTGGATTGGAAATATGGTAGCGATATGGTGAACGTTTTGTGTCTCAAGGAAAGTATGCGAGGGAGATACTAGGTAAGTTTCAAATGGAGGGATTCAAACCCATGGATACTCCTCTTCCAGGAAACTGGAAGAAAGAGGATGCTACTTCTGGAGAGGTAGTGGATGTTACTGTCTATCGAGAGTTAGTGGGTTCACTAATGTATCTAGTGAACACGAGATCAGGCATTTGCTATGTGGTTAACCAACTAAATCAAGCGATGGTTAAGCCTACTAAGCTCTTTTGGAAGGTGGGTAAGCATGTCCTGAGATACCTAAGGGGAACATCTGAGTATGGCTTATGGTACAGATAGACGGATGAGGTGAAGTTACATGGCTTCAGGGATGCAAATTGGGCGGACAACTCAATGGACAGAAAGAACACATCAGGGGGATATTTAGTATCGGATCTACAGTGGTTTCTTGGTACCGCAGGAAACAGAGATCTGTGGCACTTAGTTTAGTGGAAGTGGAATACATGGCAGCGCATCAATCTACATGTGAGGCTATCTAGATGAGAAATATCTTGGTTGGTTTGTTTGGTTTTCATTTAGATCCGACAATGATTCATTGTGATAGTTAGAGTTGCATTAAACTCTCGATTAATCTTGTGTTTCATGATAGATCTAAGAATATAGTTATCTGGTATCATCATATCAGATATTCTGTGCAGTGGAAGATCATGTTGCTTTAGTACATTCCTACAGAAGATCATGATGCAAACATTTTGACAAAGGCGCTCACCAGGAGCAAATTCGAATACCATAGAGAGAGGATCAGGGTGAAGGATAATCCCTTTCTTGTTGAGAGGGAGTGTTAAAATTTAACAAGAAGATCCTAGTGAAAATTATGCACCTACACTAGGATGGAGCCTCAGGCTATTTTTAGGTGGAAGTCTATTTTTAGATGATGAGAAAAATCTATTTATAGATGGTGAGAAAATTCTATTTATAGATGTATGTCGACTATTATTATCCCTTAATAATAGTTGGACAATAAATATTAATTTATTCTCAATGAGCACTTGGAAATAGTTAACTGAAGTGGAAAATCAGTTAGCTATAGGAAATTCGAGTTCAAAGGTTGGTTGGTGGGACATGCAAGTCAAATTAGTTGTAATTGAGTGATTCGAACTTGTAACAGAGTTGGATGTGTAGTTATGTGAGTTGTAAAGTAGTTTAACTCAGTTAAGTGAGTTAAGCTCAGTTGTACTAGTTGTAACTGAACTTACACTAGTGAGAGATCAGTGAATTAATTATTAATTAATTCACAA
>JASDQU010310280.1:131967-146038 GCA_032191745.1 Picea mariana
GCAGGAAACAGAGATCTGTGGCACTTAGTTTAGTGGAAGTGGAATACATGGCAGCGCATCAATCTACATGTGAGGCTATCTAGATGAGAAATATCTTGGTTGGTTTGTTTGGTTTTCATTTAGATCCGACAATGATTCATTGTGATAGTTAGAGTTGCATTAAACTCTCGATTAATCTTGTGTTTCATGATAGATCTAAGAATATAGTTATCTGGTATCATCATATCAGATATTCTGTGCAGTGGAAGATCATGTTGCTTTAGTACATTCCTACAGAAGATCATGATGCAAACATTTTGACAAAGGCGCTCACCAGGAGCAAATTCGAATACCATAGAGAGAGGATCAGGGTGAAGGATAATCCCTTTCTTGTTGAGAGGGAGTGTTAAAATTTAACAAGAAGATCCTAGTGAAAATTATGCACCTACACTAGGATGGAGCCTCAGGCTATTTTTAGGTGGAAGTCTATTTTTAGATGATGAGAAAAATCTATTTATAGATGGTGAGAAAATTCTATTTATAGATGTATGTCGACTATTATTATCCCTTAATAATAGTTGGACAATAAATATTAATTTATTCTCAATGAGCACTTGGAAATAGTTAACTGAAGTGGAAAATCAGTTAGCTATAGGAAATTCGAGTTCAAAGGTTGGTTGGTGGGACATGCAAGTCAAATTAGTTGTAATTGAGTGATTCGAACTTGTAACAGAGTTGGATGTGTAGTTATGTGAGTTGTAAAGTAGTTTAACTCAGTTAAGTGAGTTAAGCTCAGTTGTACTAGTTGTAACTGAACTTACACTAGTGAGAGATCAGTGAATTAATTATTAATTAATTCACAATCAGTGATCTCACATGCAAATGAAGATTTACCATTGTTAACTACATACATGTCAGATCCAATGGAGACCCAGTTGAGATAACAGGTGAAAGGGACAGTTTGACTATCATTTGTGACATTAGCGAGTGCACTCATGCAACCACACACACATTAGATGTGCCCATGAGGAATGCACAACCTAGGAAAGAGGGATTCATTTCATTGCACAGATTTCCATTAGCAGGGATTGCACAGAGGAGGTAGGTTGTCTGGAAGCAGTAAATTGGCACATGAATTTGTCAATTTTTGTATGACAGTGTGAGACGATTGTATATTGTACTGATAGCTCTTGGATTAGATTTTTGTATGAGATTGTTTCATGATCCATGATATATACATAATATATGATAGTGGGTTTTTTAGCTTTATGCTTTCCCAGTAAAACATCTTTATTATGTGTGATTGATCTTTCTTCTTGATATTGCAATTGACGATCATGTTTTAAATTCCACAAGAATATTACTAGAAGCGATTATGTATTTAACAGTGGCATATAATTGTTAGATCAAGATAATCCAAGCAATACATAATTTGTATTAAAATTTCTACACAAAGATGGAGTGCCCAGGCAGAGATGAGATCGTGGGATCTCACTCATTTTGCGGGCTTGTGGACCCAGCAAAGGCTTTACTAAGGTTTATGTAATGGTTTATGGGATGTCGGCCCATGGGTTTAACAATGTTTAGGCCTTTTTGTAAAAGTATATATATGAAGGAATGTAATGTAGAAACTACTAGTTATTGATTGGCTTAGTGCATGACTAGTTGGCTTAGTGAAAGAGGTTGTAAGTTGCTTTGTGCAGACAGACTGTGTAAAGTAAGGCTCTGTGCTATTGAGGGGTTGGATCTGTGCCTTGACCTAATTTTTGGAAGGAGGATCTAGCGCACTGTGCGCAGATCTCCTGTCCTCGACGCAATTGGCTCTGTGGATTTATGCACAGGAGTAGATGAATGTAAGAAGATTGAAGACTAATAAAGAAGAAGAAGAATTTGGTGGACGTAGCCCCACACTGGGGTGAACCACGTATATCATGTGTCTTGATATGCTTTGTGCGATGCTGTTTATATATTTATCTGCTTAGTGTTGTTGTTAGAATGTATGTTGAATGCATCTGATGTCATTGTTTAGTGCTTGATGGTATTAAATATAAATGAATGCTATATCCAAGCTGATGCTATGTGCTAAGTGATTGGAAGTGGTTGATCTTTATTATTATTGCATTATTCTGTAATAAGGGTTTAATCTACGATGTGAATGAGATTCAAGAAACTAATGCATATTGTTGTTTAAGTGCTCTGTTAAGTACTGTAATCACATATCTGTGTCCCAGCCTGGTTGTAGACACCTGTGTCTTGCAACCCCCCTTGCCTCTACCTTGGGTGAGACTTCATCTGCTTCGCAGGTGTTGCCAAAAGGGCCGGTATTTAGGGTTTTGTTGGTATGTTGTTGAAGCATTGAACCCTGGGTCTGCCCCTGTGCCAACAAAAACGACCTTGTCCTCAAGGCTTGAGATGTGGAAATTGTTGCAGAATGGTAGTTGGTTCCCAAGTGGCATCTGTTGGGGTTTTATCTTTCCACTAGACTAACACTTCCTTGATGGTTCGCTGATGCAGGCGATGCTCATGCTGGTCCAAAACTGCTTGTGGTTGTATCCAAATGGATCCTTCTTCATCCAACTTGGGAAGGTTGGTTTAAGTTTGGCACTTAGCTCCAATCACCTTCTTTAAGCAAGAAACATGAAAAACATGATGTAGCTTAGAATGACTGGGAAAAGCTAACTGATAGGCCACCTGTCCCACATGCTTGAGAATGGTATAAGGACCATAAAATTTGGGCACCAGGTTTTGACAATGGTCAGCCTTGAGGGAATTTTGCTTGTAAGGTCTGCAAATTGACATTCAAAGCGACCTTGATCTACTTGTTGCTTCATGTGGTTTTGGGCCATGACCAGATTCTCTTTGAGGGTACGAAGAATAGCCTCTTGAACTATAAGCATTTGGTCAACCGCCTGGACCTTCAAGACACCTAGAAAATATGAGAGAACCGAAGGTGGATTTTGTCCATATACCACTTCAAAATGAGTCATGCAGGTAGTTGTATAGTATGAAGTGTTGTACCACCATTCAGCTAGTGGTAACCATTGAGGCCACTGATTTTTCTTTTCCAAGGCAAAACACCTCAAATATGTTTTCAAGCACATGTTGACAACTTCAGTTTAACCATCAGTCTGGGGATGATAAGTTGTACTGAGATGCAATTGGGTGCCTTGTATCTTGAACAATTCTTGCCAAAAATTGCTGGTGAAAGTTGGGTCATGATCAGAAATAATAGAATGTGGCATGCCATGAAGCTTGAACACCGGATCCATGAAAATTTGAGCCATAGTGGATGCTATAAATGGGTGTTGAAGAGCATATAAATGAGCATACTTGGAAAGATGATCAACTGCCACCATGATGACTGATTTATTGCCTAATTTAGATAAGCCTACAATAAATCCATAGAGATATCCCGCCAAATAGCAGGTGGAATTGGAAGCGGTTGTAGTGTGCCAGGAGATTTGACTGTTTTGCCCTTGTTGCATTGACACACATCACATTCATCCACAAAATTACGAACATCATGTTTCATACCATCCCAGGAAAAAGAACGTTTGACCCTATCATAGGTTTTGGTAAACCCAGAGTGCCTAGTTGTGGGTGTAGCATGAAGCTCAGAAAGTACCATAGATTTAAGTTTTGACTGTTTACTTAAATACAAAGGGCCTTTCTAGCGAAGCTCATCATGGAGCTAAGAGTACCCTGGGGAAACTGGAGAATTGGACTGCAATTGTTGTATCATATGCGAACTTTTGGGATCGTGTAGCCATTCTTGGCGAACGACTTGGAGCCAATCTGGTACAATGAAGGAGAGAGAAAAAAGGGACCCTTCATCTTCATATTTTTAGGAAAATGCATCCGCAACCACATTGTCTTTGCCTTTCTTGTAAATGATCTCATAATCATATCCAAAGAGCTTAGTCACCCATTTTTGTTTCTCTGGGGAGGAAATGCATTGTTCCAAAACATACTTGAGGCTTTGATTATCTGTCTTAATTTGGAAGCATTGCCCCAATAGATAAGGGCACCAAATATCAACGGCATGTAGAATAGCCAACATTTCCTTTTCATAGATTGATTTGGCCAAATTTTGTGCAGATAGTTGTTTGTTGGTAAAGGCCAAAGGCTGACCCTCTTGCATAAGGACATCGCTAATTCCTTTCCCTGAAGCATCACATTCTAGGACAAAGGTCTTTGTGAAATCAGAAAGGGCTAGGACTGGAGTGGTGCACATGGCCATATTCAAGGTTTGAAAATCCTGAGCAGTTGTTGGAGTCCAAGTGAAAGAATTCTTTTTAAGGAGTGCAATGAGAGGTGCCACAATCTTTCCATAATTCTTAACAAACTTATGATAATAACCTGTTAAGCCCAGAAATACATGCAATATTTTGAGAGTCTTTGGGTGAGGCCAATCTTGCATAGCTTCAATATTTTTAGGATCCACCCTAACTTCAGCCTTGCCAACAAGATGACCTAAGTACTAGACTTTCGAGGCGCCAAAATAACATTTAGATTGTTTTAGGAAAAGTTGGTGCTGAGAGAGTAGATGGAGAACTCGATCCACATGAGTAAGATGGTATGTCCATGTTTTTCTATAGATGAGGATATCATCAAAGAAAACTAAGACAAAATGACAGAGAAAAGGACGGAAGACATGATTCATGAGGGTTTGGAAAGTGGAGGGAGCATTACACAAGACAAAGGGCATGACCAAAAACTCATAGTGGCCCTCATGAGTTCTAAAGGAAATTCTAGGAATGTCTTCCTCTTTCATACAGAACTAGTGGTAGCCAGAATGAAGATCAAGTTTAGTAAAGAACTGGGTGCCACGCAATTCATCCAAGAGGTCATCAATGACATGAATGAGAAATTTGTCTTTAATGGTGAGTTTGTTGAGGGCTCGGAAGTCGGGACAGATGCTCCAAGAACCTTCTTTCTTAAGGACCATGACCATAGGAGAAGAGTAGAGGCTCGTACTAGGGTGGATAACACCTGCGTTAAGCAGTTCTTGAACCATTTTCTCAATTTCATTTTTTGGGGAAAAGGGGTGACGATAGGGACAAATATTGGAAGGAAGGATTTCTAGGACAAGGGGAACGGAATGATCATGAACACCATGGGAAGGAGGGAGTCCCTGGGGAGTGGAAAAAACCACTTGATGTTTAGAGAGGATGGATTGGAGGACCTGTGGCACAGAGGGTGTCTCAGTTGCTTGTATGGAATGGAGTTGGGAAATAATGCTAGAATGACCTTTTTTTAGCATCTTTTCCATGCGATGAAAACTAATAATCTCAAGGGAATTTATGGTGATGCCTTGGAACTTATATTGTTGGTCTTCCTGGTCGAATTGCATGGTTAATTCCTTAAAATCCATGAGAATGGGACCCAAAGTCCTTACCTAGTCTACACCCAACACAATGTCACAATTTCCCATGTCGATAGCAAACATATGAGATTTAAGGTGGTGGTCACCAATTTGGAGACACATTTTCACAATGCCCTCCACATTTCATGGAATCACCATTGGCAATCATGATTTGGAAATTATTGACTGCACAGATATAACAATTAATTTCTTGGGCAATACGATGATGAATAAAATTATGGGTGCTTCCACTATCAACAAGAATGATGACCTTCCTATTCTTGATGTAGCCAATTAGCTTGAGGGTTTAGGGAGTAGAGAAGCTAGTGAGAGCATTTAGGGAAATGACCGGTTCGACTTCGAGAGGGTCTGAGGGAGGGGTTATGTCAGTGGGTTCAGGTGACACTGACACAAGGGGAGCTTCAACATCCTCTTCCGAAACATCCTTTGAGATGGCCATAAAAAGATTTTGTTCCTTACACTTGTGTCCCGGAAAATATTTTTCATCACAATTATAACAAAGGCCTTTGAGTTGGCGTTTAGCCATTTCGACCCTTGTCAATTTTTGGATCTTTAGTGGAGTAGGAGGAGTAGGATTTATTGGTTTAGTGCGAGGAATAAAAGAGGGTTTCCGGTATTGAGAAGAGACAACCCGTTGTCCTTCTTTATCTCTTTTAGTATCCTCCACCCATCTCTGAGGCCGACCCATGAGGACATGGGCACGAATCTCATCCTTGAGGCCACTAATAAAACATTCTCGGAAAAAAGCATCAGACATGTCTTCTGTACGAAAATCCAGTCACTCAAAAGCAACTATAAAGTCTTCCACTGTGACATATTGTTTCAACTTTGTCAAACAGCCTAAATGGTTGGTGTCAGTGTCAAATCATTCATAAATCTCTGCCACAAAGTGTGATCAAGCAACATACCCTTGACGAGCAGTTTTTATCCATTGCCAACGTTCTTGATCTAGATGGAGAACACCATACCTGAGTTTGTCCAACTCATTTGTAATGTCGTACAAAGAGAAATAATGTTCCATTTGAGTTACCCAATCAGTGGGATCCGAGCCATCAAATTTGTTCACATCCACACGTGGAAGGCGTACGTCACGCTAAAAGTGATGGGGCTGAAAATTATGGGAATGAGAGGAAGTTTCAACTTTGGTATGCAAAGGTGGGTCACATAAAGGGGGATCTGCAGGGATATGCAGCTTGGTGCCGATCATCGAAGCGACAGATTCAAGCTGGGTAGTAATGTCTTGTTTGAGGTCTTCTTTGAGTTCCTCGATTGAGGTGGCGATGGAGGAATGCATGTTTTTATTGATGGTGGAAATATTGGAACTGAGTTGTCTCACTTCTTATTGGGTCTCTATGAAATTAGATTGCAAGGTATTGAAGCGAGATTCCAAGTCTTGGCTACGAGTATGGACCATGATGACGAGGGAATCGAAAAGGGGTGGGTGGGGTCAAAACATTTTCTTAAAAATGATAAGTATGAATGTGATAAGTGTAACACCCTGTTTCCCCCAGTCTATAAAAATAACTATACTGGCCAAGTATTGTGGCAAACTCAGAAATGTGAATGTGTGATGTGAATGGACCTTGTGAAAAATGTCGATGAATGTGAATGATATTATAAATATATATATATTGCAGGACTGCTGAGAGGGGGATGTGCTGAAAAAGAGACCATGATGGCTAAATAAAGGTGGTGGAAGGCACCTGGAAAGGTGGCGTTAACTTTTACCGAAACCAATACCGTATTTGGACTTCACTGGCCCTAAGAACCAAGAGCAGCTCGCTGGCCCCAAATTAAATGACTCGCCGGGTTGGTAGGTAAAGGGCTCCTCATGAGTAATGAGGGATGGGGGTGAACCGCCCATCCGTAGAGTCCTCAGACCTGACCACTGCGAGGAAGATCGTGCCACACGCAACCTCACCGAAAAGAGAAAAGGCAGAAAGAGTGTGTGATCAAGGGGGCAGACGTGAGGGAAAGAGGAAGAGGAGAACTCTGGAAAAACAAAGAGTGAGTGATAGCGGAGAAGAAGGAGAGTAACCTTCGTTCTTGGTCACTGGCAAACAGAGACTCAGTCTTGTAGCATCATGGTCTCAGCTTGGGGGTGGCTAGTGGTAAATCCATTGGGATTCATTGAGCCTACGGTTGGGTGGAAACGAGCACCCCTCTCAACAGTTGCATCACCTGGTGTTTTTCTGATAAGTGTTATATCTTGTATCTTGAAATTTATATGCTAACATGTATGTTCATAGTCTGTGCAATTATGAATGGTTTTAGTATAAGACTGTCTGCATGGTGATTTGATCAGAAATGATGGCTGCACATTTTTATTGGAAAGACCACGTATGGATTATGTTTATATGTATATATATATGATGAACTAATACAGATTTTCAAGTCTACTCTCGGGAGATTGTTCCTGTGTTTTTCCTACCTGATGCCTTGGATAGATTTCCTCCCGAAGGCACCCTTTTGAGACCACTTCCTTACCTTCGAGAAGACCTTCCAGTCTGGTCTTTAAAACCTGGTGTAAATTACCTGAGGACCCGAAGAAGGATGCTATAGGTTAAATCTCAAAACCTTGTACGAGGGAGAACAGTCCTCATAGACCTCAACATTTCGGCATTTCGGTACCCGAAATACCCAAGGGAGAGTTCCCTTGCACTTGCAAGTCCCAAAACCCTGACTTTGGAAATCCCAAATTATTAGCGTGGGGGTAAATTAAGAGTTTTCAGAGTTTCGGCACCCGGAGTATCTAGGTGCGAGTTTTCTTGCACTCGCGAGTCCCGAAACCCCGACCCGCGAAATCCTGAAACAACAATGCATGGATAAGCATTGATTGACGGACAAGATCCTGTTGGAAGATMTAAGGTCAGTTGCGACCATTAGATTTGAGGAAGAAACGAGGGCGTTAATGCCTAAACCCCTCCCCTTTTTATCTTCGTAAGTAGCGAAGGAAATCGGGACCATAGATCCCAAGGGTTCGTGGAGGTATCTGGACTATCCATTTATAGGACACGCGACTGCTGGTAATCATTTGGGTGTTTTGGCTCCCGAGAATCCTAATTGTGAGACCTCCTGTCGTCGCATATCCCAAAATCCCAAGGGCAGAAACCCCAAAACAGGGAAGCATGTTTAGAGTTAGTATTTCGGAGTTCGGCCCCCGAAAAACTTCGATGTGAGACCTCCTGTCATCACATCCCCCAAAATCTCGACTTGCGAAACCCCGAAATAAGAAACCTGGAAATGAGTATAGAGCAACTAGAACTAATGTTTCGGCGTTTCGGCACCCGGGAAACCAAAGGGAAAGAACCCTTGTCTTCGCAAGTCGCGAAATCCTGGTACATGAAACCCCGATGCGCTCTATGGAAGAAAGGAGGAGTCCCGAAAGGATCTATATCGTCCATCTGAGGAGACGCGTGGTGAGCGGTTAGAGTTCGGGGAAAGCTACGAAATCCTGTGGACCGTTGGATCCAAATCCATGATGATCGTTGATCTCCTACACGAATCTCCATATCGGGATTTAGGGATTGGAGTGACAAGAGTTTTGGAGTCATTGCATCCTGAACTCCCGATTCACGAAACTCTGAAAAGATCTAAACTGTTGGATCCAAAACGTCGAGAGCCGTTGGATCTCATACAAGAACTCGAGTATCATATTTCGGGTTTTGAAGAGTCGAAAGACTTGACTTTCTTGCATTTCGAACTCCTGATTTCCGAAGTCCTGATACGGCCAGGACCATCGGATCAAGGGGGGGGACTCGCAGCTGTCGATCTCCTCGAAGGTAAGATTTTTGGGTTTACAGAGTCAAGAGACTCAACTCATTTGTATCGCTGAGTCACAAAATGCGAAAAGGTGCTTAGTTGTTTGGCCTGTGATCATGATCAATGATCTCATGAAGGTGGAAAAAAAAAAGAGGAGAGCTAGCCTATGCTAAGCCCCGTAGGATTTCGGGGATTCTTTCCCTCGAGAAAATATGAAAAATTTACTGTGCCATAGTGGGTGTGTTACAAATTGGTATCAGAGCATGGTTACAACACTTGGCCTGCTTGGGCTCATGAACGAGTTGTGCAGAAGCTCTGTTTGAAACACTCCTAAAAGGAGTAACCCCCTGTCTTAACCTTCCTAATCAAAAGACGAAGTTAAGAATGAAAAACCCCTATTGTGTGTGTACATGTGAAAATATGAATTATGTACTGGTTATAAATAAATATAAATATTGACTAACAACCAGCGTTTTTCCCTTTTCTCACACAAGCGGAAGATCAACCACGAGAAATTATCAACGCATAGTATGGTGACTCACCATGAAGTGGGAGAGAGCTCCCACAATAGAGACGAAGAGTCTGACGAAAGGAGGGCAGTAGGGAGCCCTCCAGGTCTAGCTGAGACTATGAGGAGCCTCATGGTCGAATTACAAAGATGTAAGGCCGACAATGAAAGGATGATGAAAGAACAAGAAAAGCAAACAGAAATTAACCAGTTTTACTGTAGAGTTTATCCGATCTACAAAGACAAATGCAGCATGAACCTGAAACTCAGAAACATGGTCAGATCAGTGGCCACACTGAGAGGAGCACCTCAAAAAAGGTCCACCCCAGAGGTAAAGGACAAGCGTTGGATGATTCCCCTAAGCAGGAAGCTGGCGATTCAAAGGGCTCTTCTAGCAGCAGAACCAGTTCCTATTCCTGAAGGAAACAAAAGAAGCAAAAGTCTTCCAAAGGTCATAAATTTGAAGAATTCAGAAAAGCCAAACCACCCTCCTTCGACGGTGAAATAAAGAAGGGAGAGGAAGCAGAGGCCTAGCTGCTTGGACTAAAGAAGTATTTCAGAGTCCATGACTTTTCAAAAAATATGACGGCCCGAGTGGCCACCTTCAACTTGAACAGAAAGGCTTCCATTTGGTGGGAAGACCTTAAGAATGTGAAAGGGGTTCGCGAAGAGGACTTGTCTTGGGAACGCTTTGAGAAGTACTTCTGGAAGAAGTATCTGTCGGAAAAATATTTCGACGAAAAGACTAAAGAGTTTTATGAACTCAAACTGGGACAACTCACTATAGAAGAATATGTCAACAAATTCTTCAATTTGTTGAGGTATGTACCCTATATAAAAGCGGAAAAGGAAAAGGTGCAATGCTTCATCAGTGGACTACCTAAGGACTATCGGGACAGAATTGAATTTGATGAGCCAAAGACTCTAGAAGGCACTATTCGAAAGGCGACCTATTGTCATGAATAGTTTGGGGCATCGAGCAGAACCTCGTGAAGGATAGAAACAGAAGAATATTCCAAGATTTCAGAAAAAGGGGATTAAATCCCCAGGATTTAAGAACTATAAAAAGAACCCAAGAATGAGATTCCTAGCCCAGAGTATGCACCAGCAGAACTTTCCCTCCTTGAGCGGAAATAAAACTTCTGGACCCATATTAGTGAAGATTGATAAACCAAAGAGAGAACCTTTGAAATGTTGGGGTTGCGGGGAAGAACATCTATTGAGAGACTGTCCACACCGACAACAGAATAGACGGAGGATTTATAACATCCAGGAAACTAACACCATCAATGATGTGGCCAGGAGTGTGCCACAAATTTATGCAACCTTGGATAATAACCAAGCTGACCACCAAGCTTTAGTAGTGGAAATAGAAGGTATGATTTCCAACCATCTTGTGTCTGTTTTAATTGACCCTGGTTCAAATTTGAGTTATATAGCCCCTAAAGCTATTGATAAGTGTAAACTACAGCCACAAAAACATACCAAGCCATGGCTGGTACAGTTAGCCACTGGCACCAAAACAAGGGTAGCAAAGGTCATACCAGCCTGCCAATTGATGTTGGGTAGATTCCCCACCCAACCAAACCTTAACTTATTACCCCTGGGATCATATGATTTGTTGATTGGTATGGACTGGCTAGCTGCCCATAAAGCCAGATTGGACTGTTACCATAAAACCTTAGAATGTGTAAGTAAAGAAGGGAAAAAGATAACCCTTCAAGGGATCCGAAAACCTGTCTCGGTGAGACAAATATCAACTCTGCAAATAAGAAAGTATTGCCGAAAGGGATGTCCCCTATATGCAATATAGGTGTTGAAAACAATCGAAAGTGACAAACCAAGCCCTGACGATCACCCTATCCTGAGAGAATACAGAGATGTGTTTCTGGAAGAGGTACCAGGTTTACCTTCGAGAAGGGACATAGACTTCTCAATAGAACTTGCACCAGGAGCGGTGCCGGTGTCTAGGACACCCTACTGGATGAGCACACCCGATTTAGTTGAACTCAAGTTGCAATTAAAAGAAATGATGGATAAGGGCTATATTCAGCCCAGCATGTCTCCATGGGGAGCACTAGTCCTGTTCGTGAAAAATAAATACGGTACCCTTAGACTGTGTATAGATTATAGGCAACTCAATAAGGTAACCATAAAGAACAAGTACCGCTTGCCTAGGATCGATGACCTGTTCGATCAATAGGGGGGTGCGTCTATTTTCTCAAAGATTGATTTGAGGTCAAGATACCATCAAGTCCGAATCAAGGGTGAAGACATCCATAAAACTGCCTTCCGAACGAGGTATGGTCACTATGAGTTTGTGGTAGTGCCATTTGGGTTGACCAATGCCCCTGCCACCTTTATGTGCTTGATGAACAATGTACTCAGCAAATTCCTAGACAAATTTGTGCTTGTTTTTATTGATGATATATTAATTTACTCCAAGAACAGAAAAGAGCATGAAGAGCATCTTAGACTTGTGCTGCAAGTGCTAAGAGAACATCAACTCTATGCCAAATTAAGCAAATGTGAATTCTTCCAAAAGCAAATACATTACTTAGGCCATGTTCTCTCCAAAGAAGGAGTAGCGGTAGACCCTGACAAAATCAGGTCTATCATGGAATGGCCTACCCCAAAGGATGTTTCAGACATCAGATCCTTTATGGGATTAGCAGGATACTATAGGAGATTTATAAAAGGATTCTCCAAGATTGGTTGTCTAATCACTTCCCTCCAAAAGAAGGGGACAAAATTCCTGTGGACACAGAAATGTGAAGAAAGATTTCAAACCCTGAAACATATACTGACCCATGCACTCGTGCTGAAGATCATCAATCCAAAAGATGACTTCCTCATGTGCACAGATGCCTGTAAGGAAGGGCTCGGAGGAGTCCTTATGCAAGAAGGAAGTGTGATCTGCTATGAATCCCGAAAATTGAATGAGCATGAAGTCAACTATGTGACCCATGATCTAGAGATAGCTGCCATAGTGCATGCCTTGAAAATGTGGAGGCATTACCTCCTGGGAAGAAAATTTGTGCTTATGACAAATCACTGTGGATTGCGATACCTGTTTGATCAACCAAAGCTCAATCCTATACAAGCTAGGTGGATGGCCCTCCTTAGCGAGTTTGATTTTGAAATCAAACAATTCACTTGGTAGCGGTGAGCACCTGTGAGACAGATGTCAACGAAAGAATCAGAAATGCACAAGAAACAACTCCCTTCATCCAGACCGTGACCATGTACCTACAGCAAGAACTCACCAGAGTAAAATATGAAGGCTACCAGATGACCGAAGGAGGTCTACTCACTTACAGAAGCAAATTTTATATTTCAGATTGTGACGACTTGAAGAGGTTCATACTGGATGAACTACATAAAAGACCCTATTCTGGTCATCCAAGATACCAGAAGATGATCGCGGCCACTAGGAGACAATTCTATTGGCCTGGAATGAAGAAAGACATAGTCCAGTACTTGACCAAATGCATAGAGTGCCAACAGGTTAAAGCAGAACACCGACACCTAGCACGATTATTACAACCTCTACCAATCCCAGAATGGAAATGGGAAGCCATCTCCATGGATTTCATCACCAGATTACCAACCTCGACCAAACAGAATGATGCCATCATGGTAGTGGTGTATAAATTGAGCAAGTCTGCTCATTTCCTCCCTGTCAGATCAACTTGCAAAGTAATCGATATCGCCCAGGTATTCATGAAGGAGATATTCAGACTGCATGGTATGTCGAAAGAGATCGTGTCCGACAGAGACGCGAAATTTACTTCCAACTTTTGGAAGTCACTAATGGCTGGTTTAGAGACCAAATTGTTATTTAGCACCGCCTATCACCCTCAAAACAATGGACAGACAGAAAGAGTGAACCAAATACTTGAAGTGATGCTAAGAATGCATGTAATGCATCAACCCAAGAAGTGGGAAGACTACTTGCCACTGGTAGAATTCGCCTACAACAACGGCTACCAAGCATCCTTAAAGATGAGCCCCTTCGAAGTCCTCTATGGTAGACTGTGTAACACTCCAGTCAGCTAGAGTAATCCCTTAAATAGGAATTCTTTTGGACCCGACATGTTGAAAGAAATGGAACAGCAAGTGACTCGGATAAAACAAAACATGAAGGTCGCTCAGAACCGACAGAAAAGTTATGCCGACCAAAAGAGAACTTCAAGAGAGTTCAAGACGGGAGACCATGTATATCTCAGAGTTAGGCCCAGGAAGAGTTCTCTGATGGGATCTTGTGCCAAGTTGGCACCTCGGTATTGTGGACCCTTTGAGGTTCTAGATAGAGTGGGACCTGTAGCCTATAGGCTAGCACTTCCTCCCACAGTCAAAGCACATAATGTTTTCCATGTTTCATTATTGAAGAAATATGTACATGATGCTAACCATATAATTGACTGGTCTGTGAT
>JASDQU010310281.1:0-24868 GCA_032191745.1 Picea mariana
CTTAGGGTTTTGATTCTAGGGCCCTGCCATTGCAGCACCATAGAACCTAACCCTCTAGTCTTTAAATTTTGATCCTCCTGAGACTTTGCCCTTACTTTTGACCCCATTTTACCCTAAGGCACTAGTTTTCTCTCCAACATTGAGCTTGTTGTGCAAAAACAATCTTTCAAAAACTCTCAAATTTGAAACCCTAACTAACCCTAACGTCTTCTAACCTAGCAGTAAATGATGACGTCATGCCTTTATTAAGCTTTTGTTGATAGAAAATACTGTGGCTTGGTCATCCAGTGATAAACATTGATATATTGGTAATTTTCATTGGCTAATTTGCAAAATGTTGGCTTTCTTTGCCTATTACACTAACCCTAAAAGAAGCTGACGTCACCTCTAGGATATTGACGCAACAAATTCTTGTATATGAGCAATTAATGACATTTAATGCATTGATTTAATTCAAGGATTGATTATTTTCATTTGATGCTATATTATTCCAGTGTTTATTGACAAAGTAACATTATATGCCATTGTCATTATTGCAATCATTGACTTCGTCAATAATTACTGTTGTATATGCTCATGTACATTAAATTTTGATAGTCATTGATTAATGAAGCACTAACCACTATTGCATGTACTAGTTTCATTGTTGTCTTGTCTTGCAAAGCAGGTGCCTTTTCTGTGGTTATTCTTTACTTGACTATCTTCTGGGCGGTAATCTGTGAAGGGGAAACTTGCTTTAAATCCTTTGAGCCTTCTCCTTTCAAACCCCAGATTGCCAGAGACGTCTCCCTTGGGCTTAGCCACCCTAAATAGAAAGGACCTCCCCATTGTGGTGACATTGGGTGGGGTAGGTCCCTGTTTCGCCAGTTTGACCCTTATCCTTCAGCTACTTGACCTAAACTACAAACTGAGCGATAACACGGCCTAAATTTATCTTTTTCGGGTTTCGTTATCAATCCTAAGCACACGATACCTTTTTCTTAAAGTTTTTAATTATTCGGATAATAAAAGGCAAAAAGGCTTACAAAAATTATAAGAATCTCGATGCTTTTTATTTGAAATTATTTAAATCGTGTTAAATTTTAAAACTAATGGTTTTAAAATTAAGCTTAAAGAATTTTCGGGATTCGGGTTTTGCTACAAACAAATTTTTTCGATGCAAATCGAATCGCGAAATTCCAATCCCCGATTTTCCAAAACGTTGAAGTCTTAGTTTAAGCATGGATTAATTAATTCTCTTATATGAAAGGTTAAGGGTTAAGATAATCATGTTGCAATTTCGGGATTCGCGGTTCAGTGAGATCACATCTCTTGTCATCATGATTCCCAAAATCCCGAATCCCGAAACCCCGATCCACAGTTCGCGTTAAATCAAACTAATTCTGTTTTGGCCTTAATCGTGATTAGTTAGTTAATTAAGATGGGTTAAGTCCTGTTTTTAAAAAGAAAACCATCGCGATTTCATGATTTCGGAGATCGGACTTCATCGATAACATACTTCTCGACATCATGATCACCGAAATCCCGAAAACGTTTAATCTCAATTAATTAATCTACTAAAAACGTTTTAAGTCTTAATTAAAACATCGCGATTTCGCGATTTCGCAATTTCGGAAATCAGATTTCATCGACGACATACCTCTCGACATCATGATTTCCGAAATCCCGAAAAGCAAAGTTTTCAGCTTTAATCTATTATTAGCACTAATTAACTTTTTTTTTTCAAAACATGATTAATGATAATCATTCTTTAAGTGTTCATTCATGTTTCGCTTTCCGATTAAGTGTCTCGTTTTCTTTAAAAACCCGAAGGCGTCTAAATACGGACATTAAATGCGTATCTCGGAAATATATCTTCCGCATTAAAAGCCTTAAATTTGTGACAGTTGTGTCAATCTTGTCATTTTTTAATGTATTCAAAATGAACATCCAAATGTCCGTGTTTTCATTTTTTAGCTGAGCTCGTTCATCCATTTTCTGTGACAGGTTTTCAATTAAACACAAAGTCATGGCACTGAAAAAGGCACCGAAGAAGAATGAAGATGCACAGGAAGGAGATATCATCTCCAACACCACTCCACACACTATAGATTCTATTAAATCTTGGACTCAAATCTCCGAATTGATGGAATACGAGCTTGAGAATGCTCATCCTGATTCTGAAAATCATTGCCGGGACATAGCTGAGTCAGAGCTTCATAAGATCATTGCGCGCCCGCGGCTTGTGGCATACAATGATATGATCAGCTGGGCCCTGGATAAGGTTGATATCCCAACAAGGAGCATCTTAAACGACCAAGGAGTTATCTTCGGCTCATTCAAGCCAGAACACATACAAGTAATGTATAAACTCTCACCAAATCCTAAACATACTTTTAATGCTGAATTTTTAGCAGAGTTTCAGAGGAAAGAATGTATTGAGGCAGACCGGACATATCCGGATATGATTAGAGAATGGGCGAGGTGTCCAGCAAAGTTTAGAGTTGATTCTCATGGGATTTATGCTACAACATCCTTGAATGAATACATCGTATATGTAGCCATTATGTTATGTAGACTTTTCGGGAGAAAAGATCCCTGCCATTTTCATGCAGATTGGGTGCCCTTTTTAGAAGAAGCTTCAGAAGGAAATTGTTTTAACTAGCATAAGATTTTGTCAGATAACCTAACACATGAAATCTTAAATTACAAAGGAGCAAAATCAAAGGGACAACCAACAACCTTTTACATGTCAGCATACATTATGGATGCAATCTGTTATGTGACTCCTTTTCCTTTAATAAATTGGAGTTGGAATATTTCCTGCCCAGAACCCATTCATAAATATCACTCGGCCCTTTGGGAAGAAAATGCTAAGGATGCATTTTATGAGGTTTGTCATTTTATTATAATTCTGATGCATAAAATATTTTTTGGATGCGAACCACCTCGCATTTCTGATGCAATCACAGAAAATCTTAAAGCAATTGCCGACTGGTTTATTGAGGAGAATTTTTCCTACATTAGGGTTTACGGTTGTTCCATTCCCCCTCATGCACTCCCTAAATTCCTACTGGACAGATTGGTGTGCAGGGAGGTAGCCCATCAGATAGTAAAGGGCGGCGTTGGATTAGAATTAAAAGTAGCTCAGAAGAAGTCATGGCCATCTTTCCCTGTTCATATTGAGAAATTTTCTTTATTAAATTTAGGCCATTCTAAGGTAGAGGCTGAATCATTAGAAGAAGTGAAATTAGTAGATATTGAGCACAGAAAGTATGACCCCTACCAAGTAATAAGTAGGCAATTTATACATTGTAATATAAAGGCGTATGAACATGAAACATCTATTTATGATGATGTATTTAAGGATGTTAAATCCTATGAAGAAGTACTGAACAGAGTACAGGCCATGCCACCTGACTCACAGACCAGATTCACGTCATTTTAGAGCCATAGGCGAAGTTGCCTGCCCAAGAGTTTGCAGGGTGAAGTTTCGACCCCGCCTCCAGAACAGGAAGGGCCCCCTCCAGGGTTTGAAACTAATACATAGGATAAAGAAAATACCAAAGGCAAGATGAAGGATACTGAGATACCTTCCCAAGACACAGAGGGTTCTCAAACAAAAGAATCAGAGACAGAGAAGGGAAAAGAGCTAGAAACAACTCCAGAAATCCTTAAGGATGTTCCAGAAAAGATAGGAGGAACAACATCAACAGAACTCGACAGTCCTATCACTTCCTTAACCCCATTGCAGTCAACTTATGGAACCCCCCATGAAGGAGCTCTATATGTCAGTGATCTAGAGCCAATTTCAAGGGATGAAATCCCTCCATCAGATTACTTTTTCAGTAAAAAGAGAAGAGCAATATTGAAACAGGAAATCCATCCAAGAGGAGAGGGGATGATTAAAAAACATAGGGTCATTATAGATGGAAAGAAGCTTAAAGATGGAGAATTTGCTACGAAGTTAGTAGGTACGATGGGTGTTATAGAATCAACAAATATATATTTTGTTAGCAGTTTAACAACCTTGCTCGAACAAAAAGACCAAACAATAATTCAGCTACAGGACAAAGTGAAAGAAAATGAGAGAAATATCAGTTGGGGAATACAAAAGGGTCTAGAACAAGATAGACTAAAAGATATGCAAGAAATTCAGAAAATGAAAATAGACTTAGAAGAGGCAAAACATATAATACAGGTCACACAGGCACAGGTCCAAAAGATGGGAGAAGAAAATAAACAGTTACAAGATAAAATTATTTCTATTACTAATCAAGTAGTAGAACTTGAAATTTTCAGGACACAAGCATTGGGAATACATTTGAAAATACAGGAAGAACAACAAAAAGTGTTTTTGAATCTGGAAATAGTCTAGAATTATTTTCAAGAAACAAATAAATCCTTGGAGAATGTTTTCCAGAAGGAAAGGGAGGCGAAAGCGGCTAGAATGACTTTCCAAAAGGCAGTAGCCCTCTCAACAAAGGAAGAAGTCGGAAGGATTAAGAAATTATCCATTTCTGAACAGGTTAAAGGGGACATAATACTTAAAGTGTGGGAAGCAGGCCTGGCCGAATATAAAAGATTAACCAAAGATGTCAATGATGATTGCCAGGGAATTTTTGACCTCTTAGAAAGAACTTCATTGAATATCAGAAAAAATGACTGTCCCGGATTATTAGGTGAGATTAATATTGCTAAGCACCAGCTAAGGTTCAAAAAAGAGCTGGAGGAAATGAAGATAGAGATTTCAAAAATTAAATTAATCAATATCACAGAAATCAACAAATGGATGGTGACACCGAACCTAAAGTTGCAAACTATTAAGTTCACAGGGAAGAGGATAGAAAATCGTTTGCCTGAATTACAAAAAAGATTTTTTTATGTTTGAAGCAAATGAGATACCAGATGCTCCCAGATCTTTTGTGAAATTTTTGGGAAAGTGTGTTCAGTGTCTTGAAGCGGAGAAAGGAAGTTCATCAACACAAGCGTAAAAACATTTTTTTTTAAATGTTTTTATCATTAGAAATTAGAAAGGAAATGTAAACGGTTGACATTATTCTTATATGTAACCGTAATATTAGGAAGTTGGTTAGTCACCAACGAGAAAAATTTGATGAAGATGTATAAATGTATTTTCTAAAGACTGAGAAAGGTCTTTTGATTTTTGGAGAGAGCCGATTGTATTAACAGTTTTCCAATCCTTCATAATATACATTACAGACGAGATTCTGAATCCTGCCAATCTGTAGCTATGTGTTCTTCAACTCAGTTTACTATACTTTATTTTGTTTTTCGTTCAATGTTTTTCTAATGAATAATCAATTTGAAGTTACCTGCAAACATCTCGTATATAGTTCATATTGATTTGGATATCAAATTATTTACAGCTTTTCCTCTGAAATTGCTATCAGTGATTTTAAGACCTGTTAATCATTTGAACCTTAATACTTAACTTTTCATTAGAAATCTCGTTTTCTTTCTTTATTACTTGTTGAAATATGAGATTCTTTCTTGATTAAAGCCTCATATTTTTCTATAGTACTTATTTGTTATTTTATAATTCTCAAATTGTTGCAAATCCAGGAAACGACCTCGAATGTATTTATGTTAGTGTTTTGAATTTCAAAATTGTTTTTCCTATTCTCATCTCTTAAAAATTTGAAGTAACATTTGATTAAATTCTTTCACGATTAAATTAAATCTTATCCTCCATGACTGTTCCAAGTAGCAGACAACCCAACATTGAACCTAGTCTTCAAGATCAAACCAGTATTGCTTTGAACCTATTTAATACCATCCTACAAACATCAACTAACCGGGTCGAATTAGAACGTTCATGGGCTGCTATTGAGAGAGATATTAGCATCCAAGAACAGTGGGAAGCTAGACAGAGACAGTTGAGAAACTGATTTTGCTTCACCCTTCCTTTTCAATTCTTATCCTCCAGTTATTCTTTTTAATATTCACGGATGCCTTGACGGTATACTTTATAGCCTTAAAGTATAAAATCAGGAACAACACTTAATAACACATCTTTCTAAGCTGCTTAAAGTTTTGGTTTTGGCATAAAATCACCATTTTAAGGCAACTAAAAGTCACTAAAACTCTCTCAAACACATCTAAATACTTAACCAATTGATATATAAAATTAATAGACTTAATAGGGTACCTAAAACCACCATCTTCGCCATCTAAAACGGGGATTGAGGAAGACAACAAAAGGTGTTAGGCCGGGGACGGTCTCACGACGCGCGGTGTCATTTCCGGGAGTACTCGGTTCATTAGGGTTGAGCTGTGAAGCTATGGTAGGCCTCGTTGCCTCACTTCTTGAGCATCCAATAACCATTTGGTAATTGGGGGAGGAGGTTTTTGGTAAAACACTTAGTTAAGGTAATTCAAATCTTTCAAATCTTAAAACCCTTAACTCACTAAGAAATTAATAACCTTGGTTCAAATTGACATATCTTAAGGTTAAACACTTGCAAGTATAATCTTCCAATCGCATCTACAAGTAATGCTTTGTGGGTAATTAACTAAATGTTTTAACTCTTGTGGAACACTTTGTTTAAAGCTTTCAAATCTTCTAAGTGTCCTTGTGAGTTTTGAGTGTTGATGTTGCCATTGAGGAGAAGTCCAATAGAGTAAGTGCTATTGGGGCATGCTTAGGCTTAATGTGTTGATGATGTCCACGTCTTGATTGTATCTAACTTCCTACACATTTAAGAAAACATGGTTAGCTTGTTATATTGTAATATTGTGTATCTAACATTCTTTATTTGTAAGTATCTAACCTTGCTGTAGCATACGTGTATCTTGATAATCTTTGTAAACTTATTTGTAATTAAACACCCTTACATATTAGTTGACCCCTTGCCCAACCTTAGGCACTAGTCTTAGTTGACCTAGGGAAATTCTTGCTTGACATAAAAAATCTTGCTTCTTGCATTGTTGCCTCTGCAACATAGGTTAGACTCCCCCTAAACCTTAACTAATTAAAATCTACTCCTAGAACTTAACGTAAATCTCATCTAGAAACTGGGGTCTACCCCCCTTGGCTCCCCTAGAAGTAAGCCTAGACGGAAGAGGTTCAAGCCAAAGTGACAGCATGGGCTTTGAACCTAGGCATTGTGCCTCCAATGACACACTAAGTGAGCAGGACTTGGCTCACGTTTGCAAGTCTGTATAAGTACGACAACATCTTTGGCGCCATTGCCGAGGATAAGTCATTTATCCTTGGTCAAAACGATTTAACTTATTTTTTTTAAGAACTAAACAATAAAAACTTTAGTCCCTAAAATTCTTTGAACTTGCATTGGTTGTTTTTGTTTGCTTCCTTTCCAAGTGGCGACTCCATTGAAAAATTATGTCTTGGAGAAGAAGCACTCACTGATATCCAATTCTAATTCCGACTTAATAATTTAACTTTTGTTTTCCTTCTTGTTTTTGCTTTGTTTGATGCCCTTGTCTGTTTGATAAACTTGGTCATCTGGCAACTCCGCTTTAAAATAATTTGACAAAGTATTCTTCAAGAAGGAACTCATGACTTGTTTTGCTTCATCCTTGGACTTGAAAAAGTTTTTGGATGAAGTTAGTCGGTTTCCCTTCTCGTCGGATCCTTAGTAATCTTGGGTCCCAGTGCTTTTCTTTAGATCTTTGTTTAAATGATCTAGTTAGAAATGGGTGGTTTTTATAGTCCTATTGATTTTTCAGGAATTGTTGGTTACCCTCATGATATATCTGAATATGTTATCAATAACATTCCTGACTATCATAATTATGGTGATGCTAGTGCTCACATCAGGGCCTTCACGCAATGTATTGATGAATGGTGTGATCCACCTATTTATGAGGATGTTCTAATGCAATTTTTTGTTGTGACTCTTTGTGAGGAGTTGGATTATGATTGGTTTCATGATTCAGATGATAAGGAGTTCAAGACCATGCAAGACTTATTGTTTGCCTTTTTGGACAGATTTGGGGATGATCAGGATGAAATTTACGTTGAATTGGTTAATGATTTTATGGACAAATGGAAGAGGAAGAATCTTCTAGTTGTTAAAACAACTAATTCAGATATAGAGGTTGATACTCCACCAGATCCCATTGAGGAGCTGAAGGAAAAAATTCTGAACGTGTAGTATGACCATGCAAAACAGTGTGAGAACATGTAGTATGCCCATACTAAACAACTTGAGGCTATACAATTGGCCCATACCAGACACTGTGAGGCCATGAATGAACAATTTATGGCCATGAAAAATAAATTAGAAATCATGGAAGCTAACTTTACAGAGACTTATATTGAATATCTGAACCCCCTTGAACTTAAGCTTGACAATGAAAAAGATGAGGAAGTTCATAGGGAAATTCCGGATGAATCCATGGATGAGCTAGTTGCTAATTTTGAGGAGACTAAGGATTTTGAGTTTGAAATTGTTGAATATCTAGATAATTCAAGTCCCCACCCTCCTCCCGAGGAACCAATCTCTTCGAAGGAGAACCTTGACGACCTTGAGGAAAACAATGTAATGGTTCCTTTGACATGTACATTTTCAACATCTCAACCAAAAGATAAATTAATGCAGAATTATAAAGAAAAGGAAGGCGACTTCAGTTTATCATATCATTATGAGTATTGGTTGGCCTTCCACCATGATGGTCATGAGCAACAAAATATCAAAAGATTACACAGCTTGTCATATCCTAGTGTTTGGTTGGATATAGGAAGGAGCATGGTTCTTGGTTGGTTCTTCCTCACAAAAAATTCCAAGTTGATAAAACTTGGGAAGGGGTCTTCTGCGAGTCATCATTGACAAGGATGTTTCAGACAATTGTGGCTTCATTCCATACATTGCATGCATAGTTGTAACTTATCTCTGACCCTTCTCTTTATTTCAGTTTTGTATTATTTCATTCATTATGTTATTATGTACTTAGATTTATTTCTATATTAATTTCATTTTGTAAAGTTATAGATGTTCTACTTTAGCTATTTCATTATGTAGATGTTGTGTATAACATTTATTTATTTCATTATATATATGTATGCTTATGTTGGATATTGGTGAGCACCTTTTTGTAGATGTTGGATTCTCGTATGCTCTCCGTCCCATATGATAAGATCGAACACACGTCCCCATGTGGAGCCAGATGTTGACTGCATATTCAACTAGGAGATCAACTCCATGTGCCATGAAGAGATGCATCAACAGATGCTAATATGTCGAAGACTTGGTTCTACTGGGCAATTTATGCCTCCAACACTTCTTTTTGTAAACATAATTTCTGCACCCCTGCGTGGGTTAATAATGTAATAGGTCTGCATGGGTCATATTTAGGTCAGTTACCTTGGGATTTTTTCATTAGGGGAGTTCCTTTAATTGAGGGGTTTTTATCCTCAGGTTATTAATTGGGCTTTTCAGCCTTATTAATTTCCCTTGAGTTTTTCCCTCCCACCAACAATAATTCCTCCAAAGTAGTGAAAGGCGTTCTAATGGGGTTATCCTCTGGTAACTATTGTTTAGAAATGATGTAAATGAACATGTATGTCATCTTATAAAGTTTCACGGAATTCCATCGAGTCTAGATAGGTTTTTTTTTAATTAATTAATTTTTAATTAAATTTTTCTAAGTTTGAGAGTTTAATTATTTATTTAATTATTTATTTTTGAGCAAATATCATAAAAACTAGGTCCTTGGGATTTTGATAGGGGTATTTGTACTCAAAATAAATGGAAAGAGACCCCCTACACCCTTGTACCAAGTTTCATCTCAGTCGGACAACTTTTGCTAGGTGTTTGTCCACCAGGAGTGTTAGTCAGTCAAAACAACAATTTTAATTTCTAAATCATGACATAGGAAAAATGTCATTTTTGTAATTTTGAGCAAATGGGGTAAAGTAATGATGGAAAAGTGTGATAGATATTTTTTCTAACCTTTCCTAACCCTCACATCACCCCCTCACCTATCCATTAAGAAAAAACGTCACTTTTCCTAGAGTGGTGTGCCTCCCTTCTAGAAAGTCTCCAAAAAGTGAAAAAAAAAAATATTAATGGGAGACTTATTATATCTCTTGGTGTGCCTCCCTAGACCCTACAACTTATCATTTCACTTATTAAAGTCTTGCCAACTCACTCCAAGTCATTTCCACTTCATCCATCCATGCTAACCCTAACTTACCAAAACCCTAAAAGTGACTTTTCTTTGATGTGTGACACTTGTGACTCATCCAAGAGGGGTAGTTTTGCCTTCCCAAGTATAAATAAAGCCTCCCCTCACTCATTTATACACCATATCTTGAGCTATTGTTATGCTACTTGATTTTCATCTCACATCTCTCTCATTCTTGTCCATCTTGCATCCATTCTTTTGCTCTTGAGAGTGTTGGAGCAATTTATTGCTACAAGATTCTCCTTTTGAGTAATAAAGAGAAACTTTGGAGGATTGGAAGAACAATGAGTATTCTTGTTTCTTGCTTGCATATGAGGTAATATTGTGGATTTGGCATCTTGTGTTGCATAGAGTAGATTCTTGGGTAAAGTATTTTACTTGGGTAGATCACACAACTAGTATTATTGTTGATCTATATATGCAGGTTTGCTAATAGGGTACAAGTATTTTATTTTGTTAGCATATTCAGCCATATTATCTACTTGTATGCATCACATTTTGTTGAAGTTTTGCAGGTTTTCTTCTAGGGTTTTGTTGGGATAGCCTCAAGGACGAGTCTTCCCTCAAAGCTTACTCAAACTCCCTCTTTTCTCATTCTTTTCTTGCTGTCCATTTCATATAATATTTCAGCTAGCTTAACATTATAGAATGGTCATCTAAAATACACTTTTCCCATAAAAAATTTATGTGAAAAATTTATGCCCTAAAACATAAATTTTTCTTCATCTTTATTGTTGTGTGTAGCTTTTCCAGCAAGCATAGCTTGCTGGTTTTTGCAGGTTCTTATCAAGTTGAGGAGGTTATGTTGCCCAAAATCAGCCACACAACACTCCAAGACCCTTCTCTTCAAGTGGGTAACGAATCTCAACCTTTCTCTTCACTTTTCTAAGCTTCTAGTACATATTTATTTCATTTTTAGTTAATTTTGCTAGCTCATAACTTGGGAGGAGAATTGGTACGACCTACCTCCCATGTGTGAGCTTAGGGCTAGATCTACTTTCAAGTTATGCACTTCAAAATCGTCTTTCAAGGCTAGGACGTGGGGGTTAACAAGTAGTTTGTTGATAGTAGTTGTTGTTTTCTTTCTTCTCAACCCCTTATGCACAATAAAGGTAGGCTTGCCTCCACCTTGTGCCATTGAGTGGCTTGTTTATTGCCTCTCTTTCTCTTTCCAAGGTTTTTCTTATCTTAATAATTGCCTACACCTTGGGAGAGACATCCCTAAAATCGTAAGGCTAGAGTAACACTGTGCTAATGGTCTATTCATGCTTTAATGGTTAAAATCATCTAGATCTAGATCTCATTCACACATTAAAGTTTAGCCTAAGCCTTTGGGGCATAACCTACTTGCATGTTTTAAGCTATCTCAAGTTCTATTTCATTTCACATGCTCTAATCCAACACTAAATGGTTTAATGCATTGATGGTATTATAAGTGGTATTTCCTTTCATGTTGATTCATCTTAAAGGCCATTTGCCATCACTCAAGTTTAAAGTATTGTTGGACATGTTAATAGTGTAGGCACACATCTAATGTTTCAACAAGTTCTTTCATGCTTAACTATCTCTCTTGAATGCATTAACACTCATGGTTAAGTGGTGATTAGTTGAAGCTTTTCTTTCTTTCCTTGGCAAGTTGTTCTTGCCCTTGTTCATTAACATTCTTTCATTACAAGATTTTCATGTTATGGTTGAACAAGTGGTGATACAATAACTCTTTATTTTAGCTTTATTTTACTTGCTTCACATGTGTTAATGTGCTTGATTTTCATGCTTAATAACACATCTTTCTAAGCTGCTTAAAGTTTCGGTTTTGGCATAAAATCACCATTTTAAGGCAACTAAAAGTCACTAAAAATCTCTCAAACACATCTAAATACTTAACCCATTGATATATAAACTTAATAGACTTAATAGGGTACCTAAAACCACCATCTTCGCCATCCAAAACGGGGATTGAGGAAGGCAACAGAAGATGCTAGGCCGAGGACGGTCTCACGGCACGCGACGTCCCTTCCGGGAGTACTTGGTTCATTAGGGTTGACCTGTGAAGCTAGGGTAGGACTCGTTGCCTCACTTATTGAGCATCCAACAACCGTTTGGTAATTGGGGGAGGAGGTTTTTGGTAAAATACTTAGTTAGGGTAATTAAAATCTTTCAAAACTTAAAACCCTTAACTCAATAAGCAATTAATAACCTTGGTTCAAATTGGCATATCTTAAGGTTAAACACTTGCAAGTATAATCTTCCAATCCCATCTACAAGTAATGCTTTGTGGGTAATTAACTAAATGTTTTAACTCTTGTGGAACACTTTGTTTAAAGCTTTCAAATCTTCTAAGTGTCCTTGTGAGTTTTGAGTGTTGACGTTGCCATTGAGGAGCAATCCAATAGAGTAAGTGATACTGGGGCATGCTTAGGCTTAATGTGTTGATGATGTCCACGTCTTGATTGTATCTAACTTCCTGCACATTTAAACAAACGTGGTTTGCTTGTTATATTGTAATATTGTGTATCTATCATTCTTTATTTGTAAGTATCTAACCTTGCTGTAGCATAAGTGTATCTTGATAGTCTTTGTAAACTTACTTGTAATTAAACACCCTTACATATTAGTTGACCCCTTGCCCAACCTTAGGCACTAGTCTTAGTTGACCTAGAGAAAGGCTTGCTTGACATAATGAATCTTCCATCTTGCATTGTTGCCTCTGCATCATAGGTTAGACTCCCCCTAAACCTTAACTAATTAAAATCTACTCCAAGAACTTAACGTAAATATCATATAGAAACTAGGGTCTACCTCCCTTGGCTCCCCTAGGAGTAAGCCTGGATGGAAGAGGTTCAAGAAAAAGTGACAGCGTGGGCTTTGAACCTAGGCATTGTGCCTCCAAGGAAACACTAAGTGAGCAGGACTTGGTTCACGTTTGCAAGTGTGTATAAGGACGACAACACAATCAATAAATAATCCATATAAGAATGTGCATCAAAGATTACTATGTCAAACAATTAGTAACTCAATGACAATATACGCCTTGTCAAGCTTAAGTATGGGAGGGTTGACGAGGTTTCATATTGGGTAGATCTTGCCCTAGGTGAAGGAGAGCCTCCAAGAGGTCCCTCACTAATCCATGGAGAGTGTATGAGGTGGATGGGGTCAAGACTCAATGGGCATAGGGCTCATGACATATTAGGGGTCGTAGTGTCTCATTCATGGGTGCCTTTGTAGAGGGCGTGTGGTACCTTCGTCCACCATTCACTTTTTCCAAGCCCATTATTTGCATTTTATCTTTCTTTCTTTATATTTTCTTTAGCACAAGTAGAGGTTGAAGGTCACTACCCTGGCATGGTGACCAGATGGTGGCAATGTCACCCACAAATTCCTAATAGAAATAAGAAGGTTGGCTCATGATGAGACCCCCTTTCTCTCAGTGATGCAACTGAGAGTCACTGCCCTGGTTTGCTGACCAGATAATCACAATGTCACACCACTAGATATCCATGGACGTGATAGGTCGGCTCATGATGAGACCATCTATCCTTCAATCTACCTTTCAAGCATTTATTTGTTATATTATGGGTCCCCTTTTATTCAAAGATAAGTGTTTTATTTCTTTCTTGGGTGATCCTTGGATGAAGCATCTGGAAGGTTCATATATGGATTTTATCTTTTACCCAACACCAACCCCTCTGGGCCTTTAACTCCTTCTTCCCATAGAATGAGGGACAACCCCTTCTTGGGTCAATATGCCCAAAAATCCCAAGAGATAAGGAACCAGAGGGGAATAATGATGGAAAATGATTTGTATGGTCGGGAACGATACAATGGCTTATTAAGGGATTTCCCAATAGCAAACCCATTCCCAAAGAATACCACTTACTAGGGAACAATGTCAACCACCAAGGTGAAGCATGGAAAAAGGCGTAATGTCCAAGCACATATCATGAAAACTAGAGCAATTTAAGATACAACATAATCAAATGGCCTAGGTATTGAAATTATGCTCACCACAATACTAACTTGTACCTTATGGAGCAAGGCCTACTGCCTTCCGAAAGCCAACTGGTGTGGTGGATGTCATCTATAAAACTGTGACCATCTGTGGTGGTGAGTGGGTTTTCCATCTATGCAAAGTGTACTGTTGGTCATGTAGTCTCTCGACACTCCATATCTGCAACCTGAGGAGTTAGTGGGAGTGCCATATAACATTGGAGAGGTCTCAGAATAAGATTTCCAACCATATATAAAATGCTCCCATTTGAGCTAGGTCTTTAGAGTAAAAATTCCTTCAAAGATAGGGTATCCAAACTGAGCATAAAAAATCCAAAAAAAATATTTCCAACAATCTTCATCTTGCCATATTTATCTTGGACATTTGTAGTCTACCATTGTCTTTGACATCAATTTCCAACAATCTCCCCCTTTGTCATTGATGGAAACCCTTAGTCAATTATGTAATACTCCCCTTGTCTGCAACTCTCCGTGTGTCTGTAATTCTTCCTATGTCTGCAACTTATCCCCCTTTGACATCAATGGGAAAGGGATGTTCCCTTTGAGCTTGTGCTTCCCTTTACTAACAAGATGAGAGGGATATCACTCCCACACAACATTTTTGTCCTTTGACTTCATCGAGAACATATGCATTGCTCGAGGTTCTCTTTTCATTTGCTTCTAATCTTTTTGAACCTACTTTCTTTTTTTTTGTTTGTTAGTTTGTCTGTGACATGTGGGACTAACCTGTGGCTAAGAAACCACGACTTAGGGGCATCTAAGCCATCAAAATCACCCGGGGATCGCACCTGGCCTGAGCCACACCAACCCTTAACATGGGTGGATTTTTTTGTCCCCACAGGTTTTGAACCGGTGACTTTAACATCACGGAGTGCCTTAACAACACACTCTATCACCAACTGTCCTACACCTCGGGGACCTTCTTAAACCTACTTTCATTATCTCACATCCTTTACAATGAAATGTGAGGTTTTAACCTTGATCACACTTTCGTTGACACTTAGAATATTGTGTTTTAACCCTTCCACATACAAGACATTTTGTGTTTTATTCTTTCCATTATCAAGACTAGTGGTGCCTTTTCCAACTATCCTTGCAGAAGCATTATCCCCAAAGGTAATGTTGCCTCATTTTTCTTCCTTTAGAATGATAAATTTGTTTTGATCCCCTTTCATGTGTTTTGAACATCCACTATCAATGTACCAATGGCTTCCTTTGTCTTGAGCATACATTGCAAGTCCACATTCTTCCTTCTTTGGTTCTTCTTGCTTCATTTTCCACACATTTGTGTATTCTTCTCTATGCTTGGTAAGAACATCTTCTTCCTAGTTTTATTTAGGAGACTTTATTATGTTGCTTCTACAGTCACGTGCTATGTGCTCATGGTTATTGCACTTATAACATTCAATATTGTAATCAATTAGAGGAGAAAATGAATTGTAGTTTTCATTATCAAACCCATGAGAAATTTTGGCTTTGTTGCTCGCATAATAATCCTTTGAGGTCTTATAAGAACCTCTATTTATATCTCTCACATGATCACTTCTTGCATAAGCTCTAAAATCTAATGCTTTATGACCAAAATTATTGCAAGAAAACTAATAGCCTAGAAAGAGATTTTGGTACCGGGTTGTGGAAGGCCTTCTTGGTGGAACAAATCTTCTTAACTCATTCTTGTTGTTCTTGTGAGAAGAAACAGGGTTTTTTTGGTCATAATTTCCTTTCCCATTGTTTCTTTCATTGTTGATCGATCCTTTGAGAATATTAACATATATTTTAGGATTTTCTTCATTTTCCTTTTCTGTTGGTTTTGTGACCTTAGTGCGTGCATCACCCATCGGGGAATTTTTTTTCTCGTCATAGTCAAGACCTATCTTGATTAATGGTGACCTTTGGAAACTGAGAATATTATCTAAGATTTCAATACTCTTTCCAAACTTCAAGCTTCTATTCAACTAATCAATTGTTTTCTCTAGTTCCTTTCTTAAGGAAACTATTTCAGCTTCTAGCCTCTCACAATTTTCTCCCTTTTCTTTCAATTGGCTTCTCACCACTTCTTCTATCCTTTTTGCCTCTTCTAGTTGAGTCTTCAGGATGATAATTGTCTTCTCTGTTTCTTTAAGATCATGATCTTTCTTTTTATGTTTCTGCAATTTCTCCTTCTACTTTATATTCTTTCCCCTGAATCTGTCTATTTATTCTAAGGCACTAATGAGTTCTTCTTCAAGATTCACTTCCTTTGAATCTGGATTTCCTTTTTTATTATCTTCATTTTCTTCATCAACAGGTTTTGTTTCCATGGTTATGGAGAGAGATTCTTCTTCATCATCACTATCTTCCCTTTCTTTGTATTTGTCAGGTCCTCCTTTTAGCTTTCACACAAATTGTGATTCTTCCCTCTCGGATTCATAGATGGAAAAATCATTGAATCTCTCTTCATAAATGTTTTGTAGATTTTCCCAAATTTGTTTAGTTGATGTACACTAAATTACCTTGACAGTCTCAAAATCTGATAGGCCACTCAAGATGACATCTATTGTTTTTGCACTTTGTTCACTTGACTCCTTCCCAAATTCATATGTATAACTTGTTATGACCGATTCCCAGATACAAAACCCAAGGTCCATCAAATATGTGTTCAATGTTATACTCCATGATGCATAGTTTGTTCCATCAAACAAAGGAGCCCTATTTGTAGGGAGACCTTCCTTACAATCCATATGTGCTCGAGATCTGCCTTCCAGTGGTTAAACTGTTTCTGAAGGAACCCAATCTGATACTAATTGTTGAACTTATGCTTATATTGAGAGCGGGGGTGAATCAATTTAAGATACTTTTTACTTCAATTGATAATTCATCAATCATTCATTAAATTTAAAAAAGTAAATGCATGTAAAATCAAATCATGACACACATAGTTTAACTTTAAAACCCTTGCGGGAGAAAACCACAAAAACTTATCTGTATAAATGTCTATAGGAACCAACCTACTATTACAAATATTGTAGGAACCAACCTACTGGAGACACCAATCTCCTCAGTTGAGCATCAACTCAAAAAGGTATTGTGTAGACACCAACATACTGGAGACACCAATCTCCTAAGCTAAGCACCAACTCAACAAGATATTGTGTAGGAATCAACCTACTAGAGACACCAACCACCTGAGCTGAGCACCAACTCAACAAGATATTACATAGGCACCAACATACTGGAGACACCAATTTCCGCAGTTGAGCACCAAATCAGTAAGACCTATATAAACACCAATCTAAGATATTCATACACGAAGTACTTTTGACTTAACCTGCATGCTTCATACTTCATGCATTTTACAACATCATCATACCCTTAACTTTCATGTTCCAACACCTCTCCTTTCTTCATACCCCAGACGTAGCTTCAAAACCTAGTTATATTTAGCCTTCATGCCCTAACAAACCTCATAGAATCATTCCCATAATATAATTCCAGACTACATAATCACAACCTCAAAACAATGCACTTTGTATCATCATAGACCTCGGTCCTTCATAGCACACCCTTAAAACTCCAAAAACTCCTCTTGTGCACCTTTAGACCCAAAAATGACTCCCCAACTCCTATTGCACACCTCAGATCTCTTTTGCGCACCTTAGAGTTGATCTTCTAGCATGGATTCTCTTCAAATGCGCACATTTGTCCTGTATTTTATAGTGTTTTTGTGCTCACTTTTAGGGTCAACATGTAAAGATTAGCTGGGTCAACTTGAACTTTTTGGTTGGGTTGTCTAACAATAAAATTCATATCTCCTCATTCCTAAGGAGTTAGAGGGAGTGTCATATATCGTTAGAAAGGTCTCTAAATAAGATTTCCAACCATGTATCCTATGCTCCCATTTGAGCTAGGTCTTTAGAGTAAAACAAACTTCAAAGATGGAATATCCAAACTGAGCATAAAAAATACAAAAACAATATTTCCAACAATATCCATCTTGCAATCTTTATCTTGGACATATGTAGTCTCCCCCTGTCTTTGACATCAATATCAACAATATTTCCAACAATTCTCATGAGCTGCATAGTGAAACTGGACGTTGAAATTTTTCCAAAACACCATGGCATGAAAGAATTTGTCACCTTTGTGATACTTAAAAGGTTGAAAATGAAAAGAACTTTCTCCTAGAGTGCCTTGAGTATACCCAAATTGTATATCAATTTCAAAATATTTGTCACAAAATCGACCTTCCTAACCTTCTAAGTCATCAAAACTACAGTGATATTGGAATGCTTCTTCTAATGCTTTTCGAACATCGAAATAACATTCTAAAGAAGTCCAAGCAATCTCTTACCTTTCTTAAGGTCCGATAGACCAATCTTGGTCTCAGTGGACGTTAACCATCATCATCATCATTAGATATACATATTACTTAATGTGGACATTGAAATATTTTATTTATGACTGATATTGATTTTTTTTTTTTAATTATTAATGTTTTTCTTAAATGTCACATGTCAACTCCATGTTAAGTACTAAATAAATTACACATCTCCCTCATACTAGGATGTAAAAATGATCTGGATTATTTTTAGAACGACATGAAGGAAAAACTATAATTGAGATATAACAATGAAATACATAAAAATATAGAAGAGAACAAAAAAATAAAGTGAAACCCAATTTATATTACTGAATAAGATAGAAAAACACTATAGAACACAAACTGGAAAAATGGGGTAGCTTATCTCTAAAAAGAAAGAGATGTTTGCTATGCTTCATTCACAAGAAGCTTTACATCACAGTCCATTGCATGCTTAAAGGCCCTCCTTCGCCTCAATTATATATGAGAGAGTGAGAGGAGAATAATTCCCATGATGCATGTGGGATAAATTGGTATAAGTTTAAAAAATGTCATAGGCATGTAAAATACTAGAACTTCCCGAGTGATCACCCATCCCAATACTACTCTAGCCCGAGTGCGCTTAACTATGGAGTTCTAATGGGATCCGATGCATTAACACTAATTTGTAGGCATGTACATAAGACCATTACATGATGTCTGTAATTAACAAATGAAGATGACATTACATTCCATTCCCCATCAAAAGGGTGAATGTTATGGTTTATCAAAACCACAGACTCAAAATGGTGATTCAGTGGAAAAGGTGGATGGCCACCGAGATCCCTCTGGATCATTCATCCCCTCTTAGGAAGCAATGGTCCCCATTGCATCAAGTTACCTTGGGAGATGGGGAGACTTCTGCTAAATCAGAAGCTTGGTGCGTTGCTTGCCTTGCTGAAGAAGTTGTCCTTCTTAGCTTGTTGAAGGTTTTCATGAACCTGTTGCTGGAGGGGTTGAATCCGTTCAACCAATCAAGTTGTATGATCTACCTGAGTGTGGGAGGACTCTGTCATTGAAGATGTAGCATGAAGATTATGAAGGGTTCTGTTATAACCTTGCTTGACTGGGCAGTGTGGAGGCACCCTTGTAGGTGCAACAAGAACATCTTGGTACTCTTCTACAATCTTGTCGATTTTCTTCTATTGGATAGAAAGGTCTTGGGATGAGGCTGCAATGATTGCAGTGTCCTTTTGTTCACCTTCTGATTGGATTGTGAAGAGGCTAAAATTTGTATGAGAAATTACTTTGTGGCATTGTTTTGGTGGGACAATAGTTGAAACTACCTCTGTTATCCTGTATAGTTGACCCCCTAGAGTAACAATGACACTATGGGGTCGAGACTCATAAATAGCACGACGCCTCCAAATATATGGTTGTCCTAATAGAACATCACAGACTTCTAGTGGGGAAACACCATATAATACCTCCTCCTTGAAGGGCTTGATGCCGTAGGACATGCGACATTGTTGGCTGACACGAAGATTTGGACCCTAGAAAAGCCACCCGATGTTGTATGGTTGTGGGTGTTGTGTTGTTGGCAAATCCAAATGCTTGACAACATCTGCTAAGATGATGTTCTTTTGGCTTCTGCCATCAACAATAAAATTCAGTGGGGTCCTCTTTACCCACATCTGTGAATGGAAGAGTCACTCCCCCTCCTTAGGATCCTCTTCTGGTTGGATTTTTTTAGTTGTGACAGTAGAAATGGGTTTTGCATCAATGATCTGTCTCCCTTTATCATTTTCTGAATGAGGGTCCAAGTCGGGGTTTGGATCTTTATCTTTGAGCTCGGCCACTAATGATTTTATTGAGCGGCATTCATCAATGTTATGCCAAGGGATGTTGTGGAACTCACACCACTTTCCAATGTCTTTCTTGGACTTCCTGTTACCCTTCTTTTCCTGCATCTGGAGCGGACTCTCTTGAGGTTGGCCTTACTTGATCCGTCCTTCATTATGTGAGTTAGAGTTTCCTTTTCCATGCTTCTCCCACTTACTCTGCTGCTTGAATTTCTGCTCAATTTTGACTGCATATCGATAAGTAGCTCCCAATGAGGAGATGTACAGAAAATCCATCTCTGTTTGGATGTACCTGAGTAGACTACTGCAGTACTTCAAAACCAAGTTCTGCTTGGAGTCTTTGATACCCATATTTGAGCGTAAGGTATGAAATATGTTGGTGTACTCCGACACCATATGATCTCTTTTCTGACGCAGAGTTGTCCATCTCATGTATTGGTCATTATATTTTCTGACAGGGTAGAACTCCTCCTTTAGGGAATCTATAAAGGCTTCCCAAGTGGGTTCTCTCCCAAATAGTGTAAATTCATTTGTGGTGTACCTCTCCCAGTAACCTTCCCACCAAGCTCTAACATGAGGAAGGGATTTAAGGAGCGCAAAGGTGATATTTTCACTGTCAAATTTTTTTTGGACAGAGTAATAACCTTCTAGCAGATTCAACCATTTTTCTAGAGGATTTGCATCTATCTGGCCTTCAAATAAGGGGATATCAAAAAATACTTGTACCTTGAAGGGTGTCACACTTGAAAAATGGATTCTTGTTGAATATGCCTCAGCTTTTTTCATCGATAGTTTTCGAAGGATCTGAGAAAAGTTGTCCATCATCTCATTCCTCTCTCGCACAAGGGCTTCCTCGAGCAACATCTTGAAAGGATCTCCTGCTTTGTCATCTCTATTTTCTTTCGCCATGGGAGGTCACTTGGGCTGGCGAGAGAAGTTGTCCTCAAGAGAAACTAGCTCGAGACCCAACTCTCTATACCCTGACCTTGTCGGGGACCTACTCTAAGAAACGACAAGGAGCAACCTGCTCTGATACCACTGATCTAGATTATTTTGAGAACGATATGAAGGCAGAAATATAATCGAGATATAACAATGAAATACACAAAAATATAGAAGAGAACACAAAAATACAGTGAAACCCAACTTCTATTCCTGAATAAGTTAGAAAACCACTGTAGAACACAAACTGAAAAAATGGGGTAGCTTATCTCTAAAAAGAAAGAGATGTTGGCTATTCTTCATTCACAAGAAGTTTTACATCACTCCATTGCATGCTTAAAGGGCCTCCTTCACCTCAATTATATATGAGAGATTGAGAGGAGAACAATTCCCATGATGTATGTAGGATAAATTGGACTAAGATTATAAAATGCCATAGGCATGTAAAATACTAGGACTTCCTGGGCTGTCACCCATCCCAATACTACTCTATCCCGAACATGCTTAACTGCAGAGTTTTAATGGGATCTGGTATATTAACGCTAAGTTGTAGGGATGTACATAAGACCATTACATGATGTCTATAATTAACAAATGAATATGGCATTACATTCCAGTGCCCATCAAAAGGGTGAATGTTATGGTTTATCAAAACCACAGGCTCAAAATGGTGATTCAGTGGAAAAGGTGGATGGCCACCGAAATCCATCTGGATAAAAAAAACACCTAATGAAGAAATATGCAATATATATGTGTGTGTGTGTGTGTGTGTGTGTGTGTGTGTGTGTATGTGTGTTAAGGTGGACATTGAAATATTTTTTTTAAATGTCACTTGTCAACTTCATGTTAAGTATTGAAATAATTACACTTCTCCCTCATAGTGGGATGTAGAAAGCACCTATATAAGGAATATGAATTTTTTATTTTCAATTATATATATATATATATATAAAGACGATATAAAATATTTTACTTAATGTGGACATTGAAATATTTTTTTTTTATTAATAATTATTTAAAAGATGTGTGTCAGCTCCATCTTGAAAGTGGAAGAAATTACACATCTCCCTCATTATGGGCTATGTAATAAGGATTTTTTTAACTTTAAAAAGCCAAAAAATAGAGAGCTAAAGTCCGAGCCAACTTTAGAGGCTATCTTCAACTGTGTACCATCATGTTATGCTTAGGATCATTGCAGAGGAGAATCACAATAATAAAGCCAATCTCATTTTTTGTTTTGTTGATTTTAGAAAAGCTTTTGACACAGTGCTCAGGACTAACCTTTGGAATAGGTTAGAAGAGATAAAATTTTATTTCGAGATGAGAACTATTGTAGTAAGGCTATATGAGAGTGTTATTGCCAAGTTTAGGAATATTGAGGGCTGGTAGGAAGAAATTAACTATAATATAAGAGTCAAGCAAGGTTTTCCGTTGTCACCTACCCTCTTTGGCATATACATTGATAAGTTAGAATATTGGTTGGAAGATTTGGTTGTACTAACCCGACTCTCGCTAGTATAGTCATCATCCTTATTTTTTATGTTGATGATATTTTTCTTATGGTAAGGAATTCCTATGAGCTTAGTAAGCATCCAAGAATCCTCAAGGACTTCTGTTCTAGTATGGGTATGATTGTGAACATTGAAAAAAAAATAAGGTTGTGATAATCAAATCTAAAAATATCACCCATTACACTTTTGTATATGATAACAATAGCTTTGAGGAAGTGCCTTCATACAAATATCTTGGAATCAATATTCATCACAAGTTCAATTGGAACTATCGTGTTGAGAAAAAGCTAAATGGAGGGTGGACAACTTATTATGGACTTGAAAACAAGTGTAAATTAGTAGACCTTTAGTTGTAGGTTAAGAAAAAACTCCTCTTTGATACTCTCATCACTCCTGCTATCTGATACGAATGTGAAGTTTGGGGATGTAGTATCTCTAGAGAATCCCGGAGAAAGATTGAGAAAATCCAAAATAATTTTATAACTTATAATATCAAAATTAAAGGTAATACACCTTATCTTATCCTCCTCTTAGAAGCAAGTCTTTCCCCCATTGAGTGCACAACCATGATTAGGTACTTAATGTACAAGAACAAGATAAACAACATGGATGACAAGAGGCTCAACAAAATTGCTTCAAACTCCACCCAAAACCACCAACGACTCAAGCAAAGGTGGCATCAAGATGCCAAGTCTTGGCTAAATCATTGGGAAATATAGGAAGATGTCATTCTGCAAAATATCGATACTATTAAAAATATTATTGTATCTAAATTTAAAGAGAATCTATGGTGTAATAAAGAATTAGAAGATGAAAATAAACTAAGATACCACAAGGAGGTGGTCAATCCTAATCTATAATATCAAAATCATCTCTCAATCGTGACTAGTGCAAAGAAGAAAGTCAACATTGCTAAAATACAAACCAACTCTCACAAGCTACATAACGAAATTGGGCGTTGGACAATTCCCAAAACACCATGGGATGCAAGAATCTATCATCTTTGTGACACTAAGAGGGTTGAAGATGAAAATCAACTCCTAGAGTACCCTACATATACCCAAATCAGATCAAAATTTCAAAATATTTGTCACAATACTAACCTTTCTAACATCCTAAGTCAATAAAACTATGGTGATCTTGGAACGCTTCGTTCAATGTTTTTTTAGCACAGAAATAAGGTTCTAAAGAAATATAAGTAATCTCTTACATTTCTTATATATATTACTTAAGTTGGACATTGAAATATTTTTTTTAAATGTTGTGTCAAATCCATGTTGAGCATGGGAGGAATTACACATATCCTTCATATTGTATATAAAAAATAGCTCTCAACACAACAATTTTTTTTTCTAAACCTAAAAAAAAACTCAAATCATAACAAATCAAAAAGTTTATGGCATTAAGAGTAACATATCAATGACCATGTCTCTAATTTTCTTTCTAAACCCCAAAAGAACTCAAATAATAACAACTCAAATAACATATTGTAACATACCCAACTCCCTTGTTGGGCCACGATATTACTAAATCGACTAACGTATCAATTTAAATGCATAAAATACATGCAACATGACATACATGCTCATGCTATTATCATTAATTCTTAAAACATGAATGAAATTGATTTAAACATGCACAGAAGCAATTAAACACACACACAACAACATTCACACATATAGAATATAGAGTAAATGCAACATTCAATCATAGCATTAAAATTGTAAATAACAAAGTGATCAAAAAACTTATCTTTTAAAAACGTCTTACACAACCGACTATAGACTACATACATTCCACCCAACCGTAAGCTCCATTGCACCAATTCTCTCTGCAACAAGCCACCCCGAGCTGGGGCTATGATTCCACAAGGACAGACAGGTTCCTACAGGTGTCTACATTCCACTACAACAACCCAAATACCCACTAAAACACACTGACACGACTCCTATAAAAATTCCAAATGTCTAACTCTCTTCCCCATCATTCTGCACAACCCAAGCGATGAGATTTCCTTCTCTTCATCGTAGTCCCTCAGACAATTTCCACCCCCTTCAGGACTCCAACACAAATCT
>JASDQU010310281.1:38497-48876 GCA_032191745.1 Picea mariana
ATGATACCTTGGACCAATTACCTCATGGAGCAAGAGTCCTCTCCGATGCAAGTCCAAGCCGATGGTGATGGAAGCTGCTGCTGCTGACAAGACAAGCCCGGCGAAGAAGAAGAAGAAGGATGGGCCCTCCAGGGCCATGCTCAGGTCAATCCTGCTCTCGGTTCTCCATGTCTAGGACCTGTGGGCCTTGAGACATGATCTCCTAGTTATCCCTAGATATCGGGGATAACAAGTCCAATACCCTCCTTTAGGATGCAAAACACTCCTCTTCCTAAGCAAGGCATTCTCCAAGCAAGAAACCATCTCCATGTGGCCATCATGTAGAACATCACTAAGTTGTCTAAAGGTCTCGTACACCCTAAGACCCTAAGGAAGATTATCATGCAAATGCCCAATTAAGGTTAAGCAACCATTGAGTAAGCCATCTCCGATGTGCAAATCCATCACGAACCATTTTCCATGTGGAAATCCATCACGAACCATCCAAGCGCTGATCATACACCATGTACCCAAATCTCATGAAGCACCCTCAAACATGCTGTAAACACTTTTGGAGCAACCTTGAATGCTAACACAAACACGAGCTAAACAAGGTGATTAGAGAGAATGTTTACATACAGTTCTTTCACGTTACCTTGATGGACCCTCCTAAGGACCTTGGTCCTAAGATAACTTTGGTGATTAGAGAGGATGTTTACATATAGTTCTTTCCCGTTACCTCGATGAACCCACCCAAGGACCTTGGTCCTAAGATAAGTTTCTATTTCAAGCATTTCATGTAGTTAAGAGATGGCCTTATTGTTAGAATTGGGAATACATAAGCATTTGATGAACAAGCTCAGGGTTTCCTTGTAGCGAATGAAAGGATTCTTGCCAGCACATGTTGCATGAGGGTAGAGATGGAAGACTACGCAAGCACACACACACAACCAAAATGAGGAGAGATGAGAGTGGAAGTACTAGGATATGGGAGACATATTTTAGAGGTTCCAATTAGAAAAACCATATAAGGCTGATCACTTCATTTTTTTCCTTTATCCCCTTTGTAAATGGTTGCAAATGACATGCTAATTCCTAGGAGCTTTTGGATTCCAGATTGAGGAGACCTCGTACCTCGTACCTCTTCTTGACTAGAAACTAGCAACCTGACCCCATCAGGTTCTCAAGGAGGTTCCAATCACAAGACAGTTCAGCTATCCACCCCTCCCCTCTCTCGAGCACCCAAAGTTGCATTTCCAGGTTCTGAAGACCATTAGTATTGAGAGAGTTTCCGTAGATGTTCAACACTTTCCCAAGGTTGCACAACCCGGCCATCTCAGCCCAGGGTTCTTTTTGGAGGCCATTATCAGACAATGTATTGACTTCTTCTCTGTGATTGATGATTCTATGGGTGCATTATCTTCCTCTTCATCCTCTCATTGCATTTCTAGCCTCAACACCCATTGAGGTGCTCTCTTTTCACAGGAGATGTGGGTAGCTGTGTTGTCATCATCATTTATTATGCTTGATGCTTACATTGTATTTGTATTGATTCTAGTTAATATTGTTTAGTGCTTTATCCTTTTTGTAGATTAGCGATAGGCGTTGCTTTTGCAATCCCACTATGTATTCAGATTATATTATACTTTGGAGACTGATTGACCTACTTTTGTTGCCATTTGTTGGATATTAATAAAATTATCTATCTTATCTCTCATCTAATTTGCATTAGCTTTTTTAAAAAGAGTTTGTAGTGTTTGCCACCATGGTAAGTTAAAACTGACTTGCTATTGGTCATGTATTAAGTTCCTAAATAAGTAGATATTTTAAGCATAAAGCAGGGTGCAGTCTCTCTGTGAAAATGCCGATGAAAAATAATTTGGTTTTGATCTTAATAATCTACATTAAGTGTTGTAAACTTTGGATTTCTTGATAAACTCGTTAGTCATAAATGACAATGCAATTTTGCTAAGTTTAAATTGTGTAGGCTATAGAAGTATGATTTCTCAAGAGAACATTAGTTCAGTTATATGCCAAGATTCTATGGCTTGACTCAAGTTGTCTTTCATTTTTTCAGTCTTATAAAATGGATAGCTGCCTCACAAATACAGATGCGCATGTTGTTGGTGGTTCTGAGGATGGGCGCATATTTTTTTGGGATCTGGTGGAGGGTTCAGTTGTTTCATCATTCAAAGCTCATGCATCAGTGGTAAATATTTGTTTCATATTGACATTTTTGTTCATATTTGTACTTTATATTATTAGGAAATCTTTGCAAGGGTCCTTTATCCAGAGGTAAGCGAGTTTCTATCCTGGGATAATACTCTCATTGTCCCCTAAAAATAAAACTAAATTCAAAACATAAACCAGTGTTGCAAAATACTAGATAAGATGAACTTACAATGCAGAATTAGCTTTTGATTTGTAGCAGATGTTGGATGAGAAAGCTTACTATTGAAACCACATTAACTTTTCTATCACAGTGAAAAATAAGTGTCTTATAAAAAGTTGAAAAGCAGTGGAGAGAAAAACGTATTTTCTTGGGTTCATAGTACACACAGATTTTGTAATGTCCCTTTCCAAATGAGCTCTCGGGAGAATTGATGAAATAGCCTAAGTAATTCCCGTAGGCTATAGTCAGTCGGAAAAAAGGGAATTAATAATTAATTAATGTCACTGGAGCGAGAATTAAATTATTTTTAAAAGGATGACATTGAGTAAGTAATTAAAAGGTGCCTAAGTGACTATTGGGAAGATGAAAAGTCACTTAAACTTATTAAAAGGTAAAAAGGTCGCAAAAGGATCAACCAAAGAATAAAAAAGGCAAAGGAGGGCGCCCTCTCTCATTCTTGACTTGATATTTTTAAAATTTACTTGAGAGAGCTCTTTGTGGTTTTTTGGACTCTTGAGATGAAAACCCTAAGGGAGATTTCAAAGATTGGTTTCGGTGGTGAGACTGTCCACCCTAGCTGGTCCGTAGGAAGAGATCACTCAGATGTTTTCAGTGTGCTTCAATTGGGTTAAGATCTCCATTATTTGGTAGCTTGTATTTTGAGCAGAGGTCGATTTATTGCTTGAGGTGGCTAGGTTTACTCATTGGGGGCGGCTTCTCTATACTGGTTGAGTTTGATCACTAGAGGACGGGTTTCTTCTTGAGTCTGAGCGATATCTGTTCTTGGGGGTCGATCTCTTCACTTCAAGAGTTGATATCATCTATTGGGGTGGAGTCCTTTCATCTGTTGGTCGCTGGGTAACTGGAGGAGTTTCTATTTGCAGCCTGGGCGAGTTCTTGTGGGTGGCAGCACTCCTAGTTTGTGGATCTGAGTTATAAGCAGTGTAGACAGAGATATTTCCCCTACAGTCTGAGCTATTATTGATAAGGAGAGGTCGATGCCTTGCTGGGGGTTGAGATAAATCATTGAGAACTGATTCTGTGTGAAGGAAGCACCCTTCCTTTGGGTGCCGAGTTTATTTCCTGTGGGGTGAGTTAATACTGTGAAGAGGACAGAAGACCAAAGACTGATCTTTACAAACTTATCTCTGCATTTTGTTCACTGCTGTTCACACAGTTTGAAGGCTTATCGTACCATACGCAGGACTGATATTTGGGTCTTGGGATGTGCTGTGCATGACAGTCACCTACAGCCAGTCTTCTCTGGAGTTTTGGTGCAGAGACAGTCTATACAGAGGACACATATCAAGTTTACCTTTCCCATATTTTATATTCTGCTGTAATAACATTGTATTGCTGCCATTGAAAACTTAATATATTAAAGTGGAAAAGCTATTGTGGTGTCCTCATATCCTGTAGCAGAGTTTGATCAAGAAGAAATTTTAGAAGAAAACCAACCAAAGGTAGAACAAGAAGAAGTCATGGGGCATAATAATGAAGATAGGGCCTTGCAAATTCTAGAGGGTTTAGCTAATGGGCAGCAACAGCTGGCACAACTCTTGACACAATTGATTGCTACTAACCAGGAAAACCAAAACCATGTGGGTTTCAATGGTAATGGAGGCACTAATGGACATCATGGGGGAAACAATGGTGCAGGGGGTCCCAATGGAAATAATGGAAACCATGCAGAGGGCGGCAATAATCGTGTTCCCGCACAAACTGGCGCTAGGACCACGGGCAGAATAATTCCTAGACCACTTATGCCTCAGTTTGTGTGAAATCAACAAACAGGGAATCAAGGGCAGCAAGGTCAGGGTGAGATCTTTGCAGATTATTGGAGGGAGTACCAGGCTATGGGTGAGGATTTCTAGGCGGCCATGTCACTACAGGACTACTGCAATATCAAGTATAGGAATAGGCCAAGGGAGGTTAACAGGGGTCAAAAGAACATCGATCTCATGCGGAAGATCGGGAAGCTCACCATTCCCTCTTTTGATGGTTCGAGCAAATCTACAACTAGAGCATGGGTTCTGTTGCTGCTCTTATACACACTTGCAAACATGGACTAAGTATCAATCTACTTAGTGTGTCCTCGGAGACACAATGTCTAAGTTCAAGCCCACTGTCACCTCAACTTGAACTTCTTCTTCCGTCTAGGCTTACTCCTAGGGAAGCCAAGGGGGGTAGACCCTAGTTACTATGTGAGTGATTAAATGTGTTCTAGGAGTTAATTTTAATTTGTTAAAGGTTGGGGGAAAGTAGCTTATATGAGAGGCAAGCAATGCAAATGAAAAATTTCAATGACAAGCAACCCTTTCCCTAAGTCAACTAAGACTAGTGCCTAAGGTTGGGCAAGGGGTCAACTAAAGTTACAAAGAGATTAGACTTTACAAAAGATTACAATTAAATACAAAAGAATTATTTTGCAAGATTTACAATTGAATTAGATACAAGAAAATGAAACAACTATCTATACAAAAGAATATAAAGAATACTAAAGATACAACAATAATATACAACTATCAACAAATGAAATAGGCAAGAACTAATTTGACTCAATTTGTGCAGGGAAAGGAAAGAGTACTCAAGAGATAATCACCACAACACAACAAGCCAACAACCCAAACAATGAAGTGCCTCCACAAGATGCGCAATTTCAAGGGGTTGTCTTCAATGGCATCAACACAACTACAAACCCAAACAAGAAGTGCCTCCACAAGATGCGCAACTTCAAGGGGTGAAAGATAAAGCAAGTAAAAACCTCCACGGGCAAGAGATGCGCAACTACTAGTTAATTATCCACAATGCTCAATAAATTGCCTTAAGATAACATGAAATGAAAGTAGATTGCAGAAATAAAGAGCATAAACCATCGAAAGATTAAGAAATTATACCAAGTTGAGGTGGATTAAGTCTTCGGATTGATTATCTTGATTAAGTTAAAGTGTGAATCCTAAAACTATGTGATTTCCCTAGAACTCTCCTCGCTTATACCAAAAAGACTGCTGGGTGTTCAAGAGGTGAGGAAAACAAGGCCACACCCTATCTCCACAGGTCAATCCGGGAACAAAAGTACTCCACAAGAGAGACACCTAGTGCCGTGAGACCATCCCTGATCTAGCACCCCCCTGCTTCTTCCTTAGGTTCCTTTTTTGGTGGCAAAGTTGAGACAGTTAAAGGTGCTCTAATTAACTAGATAAATTGAAGCCCTATGGATCTAAGGTAAATCGAGCCTTAAGAATTATTGAATTAAGTTGGGTTAAGAGCTTGCAAGTAAAGTAAAGTAAATTGCTTAAACTTGAAAGAGATTAAGTGATTGAACTTGAAAGCAAAGAAAATACTTGACAAGAAAGAAATAGCTTGAAAAACACAAGTAAGTTACTATGCCTCCATGGCTTAAGCAATGAAATGAAAAGAGCTTCTAAGATCTAAAGATAAACCATAAAATAAGCACTAGAAGCAATAAACCACAACTAAATTCCTAGCCTTATGATATAGGATGGTTGGCTTGGCCAAACTCCTTCCTACTTGTAAGCAAACAATAAAGAATAAAAGAACTTGAAAGAAAACTAATCCTAGCCACACAACCTTGTCTTAAGGACAAGTGGGACAAACTAAAAATGAAAAGCAATGCTGAAAATTAGACTAATTAACTAGCCTTACGATATAGGATGGTTTACTTGGCCAAACTCTTTCGTAGGTGTAAGCAAACTAGAAATTAAAAACGCAGAAATTTTAATTTGCTTGAGAAATGCAAGCCCTAGAGACTCTCTTGGGCTTGCTTACAACTTGAGAAAGGCGAATAAGGAGGGGGTCTTCAATACCCTTGCTAAGGAGGAGTTTATTTGACTTTAAATGGCCCCAAATGGGCTGTTCCTCCATGTTTCTGTCACAAACCTGCAAAAAAACCAGCAAGTGAAACTTGGAAAAACTGCAAAAATGACAAAAAATCTGCAGAAAATTTCTGTTAGTGGAAACCATAAATTTATAGTACAAAACCAATAGTATATATATTCGTTTTTGGTCTATTTCAGAATACAAATCCACTCAAATATAGAGGAATATGAACAAAAAAGAAGAACAAAAAATATTAGAGGTTTTACGTGGATGATGAGGAAAATTTCCAGATCTGAAATTTATCTTCAAAACCCTTAGGTGACCTGCAAATTTCTTGAAAACATGCTATAGAAAAGAGAAAGGGGTGAGCACATACATGTAATAAAACAAAATACTTTGTTTAATCTACAAGATATACTCACTAGATCTATGATAATACTACCAAAAGATCTACCCAAACAAAATACTTTGTTTGGGATTCCTACTCTAGATCTACAACAAATGAAAACAAGAAATAACTAGAACAAAATCACCTCATTAATCAATATGGCACGAAGAAGACCCTTCACACCATGTATCCTCCAAAGATTTCTTGTATTAGAAGCAAGCTAGGACAAATACTTGCCCAAGCTTGAGAAAAAAAAGAGAGAGCAAGAAGAATGAAAGAGAAGAGTGGGAGAGAGAGGATAGGAGAGGAGAGAAATGGTAAGAGTAACCTTGCACCGAGAATTTATCTTGTGAAATGAGGAAGGGGAGGCTCTTATTTATACTTGGGAGCCAAGAGTGACCCCTCTTGGATGAGTTACAAGTGTCACACATCCAAGAGAAATAAACAAAGTCAAGGAAAAATCACTTTTAGGGTTTTGGTAAGTTAGGGTTTTGGTAAGTGAGTGAGCGGGTGAGGTGTAAAGGGGGAAAACACCTTTTCGTATGGTCAAACATTAAGTTAGACACCAAGGAGGGCGAATTTAGGGTTTATGTGGCTTTTTTCACTTAAAAGTTTTAATTCCCACATGTCAATTAGCTAGGGAACACCACTTTAAGTTGTTGGCTAAGTAAGGGGGCGTCTTTTAAGTGGAAAATTACTTTTCCAACTTAGGAAAAAAGGTTAGGAAAACCTTTCTCACTCTCTCTCATGAATTTTTTCTTCATTATTACAAAAAATTGACATTTTGACTTTGTCAATTAAGCAATTAAATTGTTGTTTTAGACTGAATTAGACTCCTCATGGACAAACACCTAACAAAGCTTGTCCGATTAAGCTGAAACTTGGTCCAAGGGTGTAGGGGGTCTCATTCCATTTCTTTTGAGCACAAATACCCCTATCAAAATCCCAAGTACCTAGTTTTTACATTTTTTTATCAAAAATTAATTAAAATTACCATTAACTAGGTAATTTAAAAAAATTAAAAAAAACMATCTAGATTCGACAGAATTCCGCAAGACTCTAGGAGATGTCTAGCATGGTCATTTGCAATAWTCCTARACACTAGCTACCATAGGGTTCAACCATTARAACGCCTTTCACCACTTTGGAGAATTATTGTGGGAGTGAAAAACTCAAGGAAATCAATAAGGCTGGTTAAGCGAAATTAATAACCTGAGGAGAAAAAACACTTGATGAAAGGGATTCCTCTAATGATAAAGTCCTAGGAAACCAACCTAAACTATGATCCATGCAGACCCATTACATTATTATCCCACGCAGGGGAGCCAAAATTCCAATTACAAAAATATGTGCTGAAGGCCAAAATTGCCTTGTAGAACCAATAAGTCTTCAAACTAGTAGAACCATCATGTACATATCATCATGGCACATGGAGTTGACCTCCTAGTTGAAATAGGTGGTCAACAGGGTCAAAAGTTGGATACCTACTTCCATCTTAACACCATTACAGAGGCAAAAGCAATTAAATTCTCTACCTTGCATTTGGACGGAGAGGCCCACGAGTGGTGGTACCATGGATTGGTCACTCTGAGACATCCCAGCATCACCTCTTTCCTTGAATTCACATAGAAGTTGATGGAGAGGTTTGATAGAAAGGATCCGAAAATACATTTCAGGGAGTTGACACAACTCAAACAGGTTGGGACATCGAATGCTTACATCACTGAGTTTTAGAGACTCGTAGTCACAGTGACAGACAAATCTGAACAAAGATTGGTGATATTGTTCACAAAAGGTTTATCTGAACCACTACGTGGTTGGGTAGAAGCCTTCAAACCCGAGATGCTACAGGATGCTATTATCATGACACAGGACATGGAGGATGTGGTCTCGAAGACAAAACTTTCTCCAAACCATTCATTGCCCAGAAGAATAAAGATAGGAAACCCTTTCTGAAAGAGGAACAGGTAAAGAGATGGATGAAGAAACTCATAATGAGTTGAGAAGAAATAAGCTTTGCTTCGACTACAAGGGCCCTTGGGAATCTGGGCACAGGTGTATGGGCAAGGGCAAGGCACATTATATGTTGAGATTTGGGTACCTTGGAAAGTGGTCCCCTTGTGTTTGTGAGCTTCTAAACACATGTGGGAAGTACTTTGTACCATGTACCATGTACCTTATGTCTAATTTCACTATGACTTAGGAGATTTAAGTCAAAAGTGAAATTTGGTCATTTTAGCCTAAAATGACAATTAATTCACTTTGTGGGTGAATTAAGGGAGATAAAGTGAAACTATGGAAACTTAAGTAAAGTGGGTTTTGAGTTGAGATTTACTTGAGATGATCTCAACCATTGATTAGGGATGAGATGAGATGATCTCATCCACCCATTTATTAGGTTTCCTTATGCATCCTTAAGGAGGGCACAAGGGCAAAGGAGAGCTTATTATTCACTTGTATGTTCACCAAAAGAGTTGGGAGAGGAGCATGAGGATGAGGTTGGTTCCACATATATATACTTCCATTCCAAACTGGTTTTCCCCGGAGGGGGTTTTATCCAGGGTCATGTTGACCAAAAATACATGTGTTCATTTTCATGTATGCTAGTATTTAGAACAACATTATTTCAGCTCTAAAAGATCTCTAGGTGTGTTATATAGCTTATGGTATGCATGTGCTAACATCTTGTGAAAAAACTACATGCTAGAGCACACATTTGGCCTATGTAACCGTAACAAAACAACAAAGAAGTTACTGAACAATTTGCTGTTATAAAACAACAAAAAACCCTTGTTTGATAGTTGAAACTTAGAGCCAACTTGAGGTCAAAGACAGACCTAGTTGGCAGCTTGTTAGGACCTAGAAAATCTTCATGGTATCAATAGCTTGGTGGCTGATTTCAGCTGAGTTTTGGACAACATATTAAGGGACTTTTTTAGACACCTTTTGGGCATATTTTGTGGACAACCATTGACATAGTTTAGTGGTAGCTTGTTGGCAGATTTTTGTGGAGGGTTGTAGAGCAGTTTGTGGACATTTTCGTCAGTCTTTTTTCACACCTACGTGGTAGGAGTGAGGCTGATTTTTCACGACCTCTTTTCACACCTATATTGCTCGGAGTGAGGTCGGTGTTCGTTTGCCTGTTTTTACACCTGTGTTGACAGGAGTGAGGCAACGTTCCTTTGCAGTTGCAGCATCAGTTTGAGTGCAGTCGATAGTGATGTCAGCATCTCAGATGTGTGTGGAGGATAGGCTAGCTGGAGCTAGCAACTGGTCGCTTTGGAAGGCCAGGATTGTCTTTGTCTTGGAGGACCTCGAACTATGGGATATAGTTCAGATAGTTGTTCCTATTCCCCTTGCTACTGCTCCCGTCTTGTTAGCATAGTTCAGGAAGAGGAACAACAAGGCAAAGAGGACAATATGTGATGTAGTGCGGGATCACATCATTCCCCACTTGACTAGGAAATCTTGGACATTTGAGATGTGAGCATCTCTATGCAAGCTTTATGAGAGCTCTAACGAGAACTGGAAGATGGTTCTCCATGATCGACTCAGGGGCAGTCGTATGCTCTAGGGTGAGTCGGTCACTTCTTTCCTTGGCCGATACACCCAGATTAGAGACGAGCTTGGAGCCGTTGGAGAGGTGGTGGACCCATATTCTATGGTGAGGACAGCCTTAAACAACTTTACCAAACCATGGGGTCCATTATTTCATGGCATTGTTGCGAGGGAGGTCATGCTCACTTGGGAGAGGATGTGGGATGATTTCGTTCAGGAGGA
>JASDQU010310282.1:5701-23958 GCA_032191745.1 Picea mariana
ACACTTACAGAGTTACTGAATACTCTGCAAAGCTCAGCAAGGAGTGCTTGAGCGAAAGTTTCCAAGAGGGAACTTGTATCTATTCGAGGGATAGAAGTGACAGAGACACTTCAAGGTCCAAGCCACAAACAAGCTCAGGAGAGATAGCATGAAACTGCACGCAGAGCGCAAGTAATGTGCTAGGGCCAAGCTCAAATTTCATTGACAAAAGCTCAGGAGGGAAAGTGAAAGTCGAGACCCAAAGTAACAAGGCTCACAGGAGGACAATCGAAGGTCGAGACCTTTGAAACATTGGAAATATTCCAATTCAGGAAGAAATTCAAAACTCAGGAGGAGGAGCGTCGACAACCACTACGTCAGCTACAAAGGAGAAAATTTGGATCGTTGAATCTCACATCTAGACACCCAGAAGAGCACGCAGGAGGAAACAAATCTCAATCATAGGATCTGGGAGCGCGTGGGCCAACAACCGTTTGATCCAGGGAATGTGCACAAGGTTTAACCCCGTTGGAGTTGCACAAGAGAGTGGATATAAAGAAACACGAAGTCCCAAAACCATCGGTGTTGTAACCCTAAATTACACCTGACGTGCATACCTGGCATCATGCCATCTAACTTGTTATCTTTACCAAGCCATTATTGAAAAACTCTTCTAAAAAACATCATTTTGAAGGTGTACACACCCTGAACCATTAGTGACCACGTACACACGCTTGCTAAGCCACTACAGCCCCCGTACACTCACAAAATATCACAAAATGTGGAAAATTGCATAGGATATTGGTTTCTAGGCTGTTACTTAACCATTTGAATGCCCATAGCCAGTCACCCCAACCGTTACTGTCCATTTTGGCCTATAAAAGAAGCGGTTGGGGTCCCATTGCAAGGAGAATCATGAGAGCATAGAAACTCTGCCCATTTTTATCCCCCTTTGCCCCAATTGCAAATCCCTTTCTATTTACCTAAGAGAGAACTGAAGAGGAGGAGAAGACGTGGAAGCAGTTGGTGCATGGTGAAGAGGATCCCAGGACCAAGTTCAAGGAGCAGTGTCAGTCTCATGTTGTAGGTGACTTTTGTGAGATTAATATAAAGAAGTACTTTTTTCATCCTGCCAAACGACGTCTTAAATTTCAATGATTTGTTTACATTTCTTGTTTATGATGCCTAACCCACTAATCCAAATGTAGAATGCATTCTTTTCATTTCTTGTTTGTCTTTTGGTGAATGCAGGTCATCCTTAGGAGGAGACTTGCAGTCAGGAAACAATCGAGTGCAAATGGATCGACACCAGACACATAGTTTAGGTATGCCTACCAAATCCCTACTTTTTGTCTTTTATGTATGATTGTGGGGTAATGTCAGGATAATTGATGAAAAGTAGGAGACTTTATATGGTTAGCTCTGCCTACATTTTAGAACCCTGGTGTATTCCGTAGAGGGGTATTCCCGCTATAGCAATCGGGACCATCCATCGTCGGAGGACAGGTGGCAGCAGATTCGAAAGTCCGAAGAATCGAAATTTGGAATATTTGCAAGGGAAAGAGTCGCAACGATCCTAACCGTCCACCGAAAGGGACACATGGCGAGAGATCAACATTTCACTGACTCGCGACTCGGGGAAGTCAAAGGGTAGACTTGTGAGGATTCGCAAAATCAGAGTTTGTGATTCGATCTGAGCCGTCAGATCGAGGAAGTATCTAGGCCATCAGATCTAAAGCATCGGGAGTTCTCGATACATGAAATATCCACACGCTCGGAGGTGGGCCCTAGGGTTTGACTGGGCATCATATGGAAAGAGGATAAGGGCAAAGCTAACAAGTTCTAGGCCCCTGTCAGGATTTCGGAGGTTGGGAGAGTCGGGGTGACTCACATGCAAAGGATTGATACGTGAAATCACGATGCGCCTTTTCTAAAAGGAATGTGGTCACAAGGTGTGGTCACGTGGAGATGATTTACACCTGGTGATTGTTCACGTGGGTGGATTTTCACAAAATTCGTGGATTTATTTCATAGAGGTTCCAGTAGGGACCCGAAGAATTGTTCTAGTTCAATATTGCGAAGATCCTAAGACCAGGAGGTCACGCAGCCCTTTGGGGAGAAGGGGGTTTGCACCAAGTGGTATCAAAGCTTGTACAAAATTGATTTTTGTAGGCCGAGGAGAGAAGACACTAAAGAGGAGATAGTCTGATACCACCAAGTGGTATCAAAGCTTAATTTCGTCTGTATATTTTAGGTGAAAGAGAAGAGGGAGATAGAGTATTGATGCTCTATGTATGATTTCTTTCAAGGTGTACATTAAATGGTAGACAACCAGATGAGTTGAAAAAGAGAGGGTGAAGATGGCTACTGAAGGCCATAGGGGTGGTCAAGACAAGGAAAACCAGTAGAAAACCAAAGTTGAGATAGATAAATAACTCACAGAAATAAGAAAAAAGATGGAAAGGATAGAATTAAAGATGCAACATGATGCAAAGGTACACTGGACATATGAATGGCCTTTGAAGAGGAAAGTAGAATGGCATGTCCAGAAGTTGATGGCCAGAAGGCAACAACAAATGTTGAGAAGGTGGTTGAGGCATGCTGAAAACCTCAGTAACATAGGAAGGAAAGTGATTTACATCTGTGAACCAGAAGTTAGAAAAAGCCTCAGTGATGATGAGGAGGAGAGATTAGATAAGGATCTCATAAACTATCAGGTAGATAGTGATGGACTTTCAGATTGCCAGGTGGGCAATGAAATGAGATCAATTGGATATCTCATAGATTGTTAGGAGAGAAGAAGAGAAAGTTCATATTTCCAGATGGGCAATGAGATGGGATCATTGGAGGATCTCATAGACTGCCAGGAGAGTAGGGCAGAAATCCCAGATTTCCAGGTGGGCAAGGGAGAGGAGATGAGACTGTATGACAATCTCCTAAACTGAGAGGTGAGTTCAGGTCAGCAAGGAATGCTGATAGGGGAGGATCAGAGGAGGAGTATTCTGATCATTGGGTGAATTTAGATATTCCTTCCAATAAACCAAGTTGAGGCTAGAGCATATGTTGCAGGTGCATCAACAGAAGGACAACCAACAAGAACTGCCAAAGAAGAGGAAAAGGAGCAGATACCGAAGTCTGCCCCAATAGAAGAAGAAGAACATTCTGAGGAATGGTTCAAAATTTCCAGCTTGGAAGATGAACAGTAACTGCAGCATTGGAGTTTGCAGCAAAAGAGGAAGCATGCAACATGGATTTTATTGATCTGTGTGGAGAACTGGAAGCTATGGAAAGAAGATTGATAGTGCAAAGAATTCACATCCAACAGGTTAAGTTGGAAATAGATGGAGGAGTATACCAGCCTGGGGAGAAGTTGGAAGAAACTGGAACTGAATCAACACCAAAGAAGTTGGCAGAAAATAATCTGTTAAGGGAGATGGTTGAACAACAGTTCAGTGAGAAAACTGCAGAACTGAAATCTACAGCAGAATGGAAATTTAGTATTACAAGAGAAATAGATAGCATGAGAGGTCAATATAATCTGTCCTTTCATCAGCAGAAGGAGGAGATGCAGCAAAATAATATGCATGAAGGAAGGAGTCAGCCAACAAAGCAGCTGGACGGGCTGATTGAACAAATCAGGAAGTTGATGTTGAGGTCAGCACAATAAGTAGTTAGCAAGGAGAACTTGAAGAAAGGAGAACCTGCCATAATAGCAGGAAAGAAGAAGAAGAAGGAGAAGCAGAAGTAGCAACAACAACAAAGCAGAGGAGCAGGTAGACATCTCCAAGAAAAATTTTGGGATCCAGGTGGATTTCAACATAACTGGAGAGCTCATGAGTAGGAGCTCATGAATTTTTCACAGCAATGGAGTATGATGCAGGAGCATATTTTCACCTTGACAAATGCATCAGCAAGTCAACATGTCAACACACATTTGGAGATAGGGAGAGGCACCGACCCTCTCGTTTTGAGAATTTGAAATATAATGTTATGTAAATTTATATGTAAGGTCGATAAAATCCAAAGCCATGCCTTTAGACATGTGTGGATAGTTTCATCGAAATAATCGACTGTAAGCAGGTCTAGATTTGCATTCTTTGTAATGAGTCATAGGATAAGGTGTCTTAATTTAGACGGTGATAGCATTTATGCGGTGAAGAGGATAAGCTCGAAGAGACTTCTTGTAAAAAGAAAGAAGAGACCAAAGTTAGGGGTTAGAGAAGGAAGTGTTAGAATAGCGATAGAGTAGCGAGAGGAAGAAAAGAATTGAGACTATGTGATAGTCCAGTCTTGTACAAAGTTGTTAATAGGCATTGATATTAATACAAAGAAAATCATTTTTTCCTGCATATGATGTCTATTTATGTTATCTGTATTTTTTGAATGATATATGTATGGCAACATATCTTGTAGATGTATATGTTAAATTTCAATTGTAGGATTAAGATAGACTTCTTAAAGCTTTGAGAGTGTTGAGTTATTTTTGGGTTCTTTAGGCTGTGCAAAGAGTGCACAACAGAGTCTTGAAACTTCGTGAGTCAGTGAAAAGAGTGCACATCTGAATTCTAGTTTGAGTTCACGAACAACGTGCCAGGAGGGCACACCAGAAGAATTCTAAACTCAAGAAAGGAGCCTCCAAGTTACTGAATACCTTGGAGGAAATACTGTGCAAAGGAAGGCATAGAGAGAACATAATTGTTGAAGATTTTGTAAGAGCTCAGCCAGGTGGGCATCAAGCGAGTGCAAGGAGTGCATAAAGGAGAACTCGGTTTCGAGTTCAGAGGTAACAAAAGTGTCAAGGAGAAGACACTTACATAGTTACTGAATACTCTACAAATCTCAGCAAGAAGTGCTTGAGTGGAAGTTTCCAAGAGGGAACTTGTATCTCTTCGAGGGACATAAGGGACATAGACACTTCGAGGTCCAAGCCATAGACAAGCTTAAGAAAGATAACATGAAACTGCACGCAGAGCGAAAGGAATGTGTTAGGGCTCAGGACAAGTTTCATTGACAAAAGCTCAGGAGGGAAAGTGGAAGTCGAGACCCAAAGTCACAGGGCTCGCAAGAGGACAATCGAAGGCTAAGACCTTTGAAACATTGGAAATCTTCCAAGTCAGGAAGAAATTTAAAACTCAAGAGGAGGAGCGTCAAAAACCACTAGGTCAGCTGCAGAGGAAGAAATCTGGATCGTTGAATCTCACATCCAGACACCCAGAAGAGTGCGCAAGAGGAAACAGATCTCAGTCGTAGGATCTGGGACCACATGGGCCAACAATCGTTGGATCTAGGGAATGTGCACAAGGTTTAATCCCATTAGAGTTGCACAGAAGAGTGGATATTGCGAAACACAAAGTCCCGAAACCATTAAGATCGTCCATCATTGGAGGAGAGGTGGCAACAGATCCGAAAGTCCGAAGAATTGAACTTTGGAAGATTTGCAAGGGAAAGAGCCGCAATGATCCTAACAGTCCACCGGAAGGGACACATGACGAGATATCAACATTTTTCTAACTCGCGACTCAAGGAAGTCAAAGGGAAGACTTGTGAGGATTCACAAAATCAGAGTAAGGTGTTGTGCCATATACTGTCTCTATTACTTTGAAATCCGCCATAGTGCGCACTCCATCCAAATCTATTGTCACACCTTTAAGTCTTCCAATTGGTAACATTTTGTACTGATTTGCAAGTTTCAATTGGACATGTGAATAGACTTGTTGGCCCTCGACCAAGTTTTGAGGAAACCTTGGTCAGGATTGGACCACTTTTGAACTTCGACACATTGTTCGAAGAAGGAGTTCCTAGGCGGAGCTGAGATCGCGGATCTCACTTATCTTGTAGGCTATGTGGACCCAATAAGGGGTTCTTTAGGAGTTTTGTAATGGGTTATGGGATGTCGCCCCATGGGGTTTTCCCATGTTTGGCCCTATTGTAAGGGTTTGTAAAAGTATAAATAAAAGAAGAATGTATGGTAGAAGTAGTGCAAGAGAATCTTTTTGAATATTTTTGTGGAGCTAAGTGCAAGTAGCTTGAATGGATTTGTGTCAAGGAATGTATGTAATTAAGGCTATGTGCTTGATAGAGAATTGGCTCTGTTCCTAGACCTAGTTTTGGAAGGAGGATCTCGTGCTCAGTGCGCATATCTCCTGTCCTATGTGAAGCTTGGCTATGTGGCTTAGTGCACAAGAGAGGATGAATGTAAGATTCAGACGAATAATAAAGAAGGCGAAGAAGTTGGTGGACGTAGCCCCACACTGGGGTGAACCACGTATATCTTGTGTCTTTGGTTTGCTTTGTGCTGTGTTGTTTATGTTATGAATCTACTCATTGCTTTGGTTATTATGTATGATAATTAGATCTAAGGTTTCTTAGTGCTTTACTTGTGTTAAGGATAAATGAATGTTAGATCTAACTTAATGCTAAGTGCTTGGGGTATATAATCATTTATTGTTGCTGCATCGATCTATCGTTGGGCATGTTATGCGATGTTTCTAAGATTAGGAAACTAATGCATCTCACCTTCTAAGTGTTACTAGAGTACTCTGCGACGTGTTGTTATCACAGATATGTGTCCCATCTTGGTTACAGACACCTCCGTCCTATAACCCCCCTGTTCCTACCTTGGGTGAGACCTCGTCTGCTTTGCAGGTGTTTCCAAAAGGCCTGGTAGTTAGGGTTTTGTTGGTGCGTTGTTAAGCGTTGAACCCTGGGTCTGCCCCTGTGCCAACAAATGTTTCGTTGTTGGGACCTAAAAATGTGATTGTTGGGAACTTAAATAAAGAAAAGAGAAGCTTTGTGCATAGATCTATTGTTGAAGTGCACAATAATATACTTAACTTGCGAAGCTCTGTGCTAAGAAAGAAATTTGATATGAAGAAAAGAGGTAAGATCTTAAAAGAGGTAAAGCTTTGTGCTTTGACCAGAGAAAGATAAGTGATTTTTTTTGTTTTGAAAGCAAGAATTTAAGTATGTTTAATAGATTCTGTCCTAGTCTGAAGGCTAGGGTGCAGTTGAAAGGAATATTTGATCTGAGTAAATTTAATAGAAATGAAGAAATATATGTTATTCCTATGCATAGAAAGAATTTTTGGACTAATAAGTGGATGCAAGAACGTGTAATTTTTTTTTCCAGAGTGGAGGTCCAACACTGTGATCCTAGTGCACATTACAAAAGAGGTTGGGGAATGTATAAGAGAAAAAGAGGATTGACATTGTGTTATAATTGCATAAGATAAGGACATCTTTCTAAGGAATGCCCTGGTGCAGGTCCTATTTGTCTTTGTTGTAAGATTGTTGGTCATGAGGTTGAAGATTGTCCAATAATGATTGCTAAAGTTGAACGAATGAACATGAGACAAGAAAACTATGAAGGAAATCAAGAGACTAAGGGAATGTTAGAAAATCATAAAGAGAAATAATCATAGAAATCTCGGACTACGTTATTATAGTTGAAAGAAACGATGGATGATCACAAAGATGTTAGTTTACCAGAGATCCTGAAAGTAAAACAATGCATAAGTGCAAGAATAGAAGACTTCGACATAGACTGTGTCTTGGATGAAGAAACACAAGTGAATATTATGACAGAAGACACTTGGGAAATTTTGGGAAAGCCTATTGTGATACCTTCATTGGGAAGGATAGGCTTGTTTAATTACTAAGGTACCTATTATTATACATGGAACGTCGACTGGAGAGGAATTTGAAGTCATTAAGTTTGTTGAGAACAACACCCCTTTCCCACTTTTGTTAGGTAAGACTTGGATTGAGAAGGATCAGATCAGAAGGAAATCAAAGGAAGAAGATACAGAAAAGAAAAAGCAAGAACTAGAGGATTTCATAGCTAGAAAAATAGATCAACTAATAGAAGAATGAGAGGATAACTTGAAGCAACAGAACAAAGTAACAACGTAGGAGGGAAAAAAGACAAGAGAATTAGTTGTCAAGGTTGAAAGAATGCAAGAAGGTTTTAAGGACCTATCCATTCAAGAAAGAAGTATATCCACACAAGAAGTATTAAGCGAAGGGATATTGACTTCAGACCCTTTGAGGGCACATCAGCAGTGCAAATTCACTATGCTAGGGGAAGATAAGAATAAAAATGGAAAGAGGATTCCAGAAACAATTAGAGAGACTCAGATCACAGGAAAGAAGGAAAGGAAGCTCAATAAAAAGAAATCTAAGTTAGAAAAGATACAAGAAGCTAAAGAGAATAGATGGAGGACTTTGTAGACTGGAACCTCGCAGGAGGCAGGTTTGTAGGATTTGAACCCCGCTAGAATAGCAGGACCATGCAGAATGGGACTTCGCCCTGGTGAAGCTATATGACCATTGAAGATGCCCCAACCGCTAGAATGACGCTCTGGAACGGTTAGAAAACAAATTTATGGGTGGATGGACCACTTTTTGGACGTTTAGACCGCACTATAATAGAAATATTCACATTGATGGAAGCATTTCTGGTCGTTGGAAGAATCCGTTACGAGGCCCCGTTTAAATTGTCGTTCGTTGTGTTGGTAAACATTTTTGCTACCCGTGATTAACTAAGCCGAGAAGAGAATTGACTATGTGTCGAGCTGTGTTATCATAAACTAGACCTTGTTGTCCATTTGTTTACCCCGTTTACCCGTTTTCCTACCCTGACCTGTCTGTTTAAAAGTTACAATGTAGGCCGAACCTAGTGAATTAAAGAAGTCTGTCGAGGAATTTATCAAGAAGATAATGGCCAACAGACCTTTATCTGAAGGTGTGCAGGCATCATCGACTAGGGGACTGTAGGCTTCCCCTTCGTCTGGACGTCATTCTAGCCGTGTCAACCCTGTGACTGAGCAGTGAAATAAGAACCACGATGATCTGGCTAATGCAAAGAAGATCTCGTCCATCCTACCAGAGTATATCCCACCTTTGGCTGGTGCAGTTAAATGTGACAACATCCCATGAGATTTTGAGTACATTGTATTCACCATGTATGTTTTGAACTGAATACGCGTAGTCTGGAGTCAGTTATGATAGATCCCGCTACTAAAGAACAACAACTTCAATCTAAGAGACATGAATAACTATGTTATGTTATCGCCCCACCACTACTTGACAAAGTTAATTGGGAAGAAGCCTCACCTTGTCTCCCATCCATGGATTAAGGGACTGGCACAGTCCACCATGATAAATGTAATGAAGATTCCCCATTTTGGCTGTCACAAGGAGGTTAACGCTTGAGTTAAAATCCTCCTATTGTGTTATCATGGTGGATACCTGTGGCTCGACCGAAGGATTACTATGGATTTGGCATTGATCCATCAGATCAAAGGCTTAAGCATGAAGGGACTTGACCCTCATCAGTTTTATCCAGGGAAGGCCTCGAACCGCTCCCTAGCATAGTGCATCAAGGAAGCTTACGGAGAAGTCGAAAAAGGAAAGTGAGGTTACAAGGTAGCCTATATACAGGATGGAGCAGTGTGCCTCGCTTTCCAACTCATAGTTGGCAAGCTCATAAGGAAGAATCGCCCCACACAGGTCACCAGGTTTGTGGTGGACCTCATAGGAAAATGTGTGGAGGGCATGCAGACGAACTAGGCGAGCTACCTCGTCAATGAACTAGAGAAATATTGTCGTGAAGCTTAGGATTTGGGATATGAACTCCACTACAGCTAGCTGATCATTTTGATCACATTTGTTTCTTGGAAAATTCCTGAAGGAGACACCTTCCTAGAGATCGAACCCTCAGAGTCTTTGGCTGCTAGGTTTTCCAACTTGTGGTACACCAACGACATGACGAAGCAGTGGCAGTTCCATGTTGTGTTTCATGCATACTATCAGCAATTGAAGGTTTCCATTGAATCATTTCCATGCATGAAACTGCACACCCTGCACCAATACATACCAATATCCAAGTTCCACGTAGATCCGTATTTCATCTACATCACTACGCTCGACTTCAAAAAGTCCAGGAAGAGAAAGAGAAGGCTACAGAAGCCTTGAAACATGAGAAAGATGAAGCCTTAGAACAATTACAAGTAGCACAGTATAGCGTAGCCACTTATGAAAGTGAGAGAGAAAATTTTCAGGCGATGCTCTAGGAGGAAAAATATCATCTACAAAGAGAAAAGGAGCAGTTTCTCGCAAAGTGGGTCGTGGTCAAGGAGGTAGTGAGTAAAGAATGTCACTCTATTCCAGGCTTGGCATAGGAGGAGAAAGAGTCAGTCAATGCTCAAGTGGTGAAGCACGTTGAGACCCTCCAATAGCTTCAAGCCAGGATATCAGAATTGGAGGCTCAAGTAGTGTCGAGCACCCTGCAAGAGGTGCGTGACCAGAGGGAGGAAACCACTAAAAACACAGTATTAAGGATAAGAGCCCTCACCTCGGAGTGCAAAAAACTGAGTGATATAAGCGCACAGACATATGAAATCCTCGCAGAGGACCCAAAGCTAAGTAAGCTGGAAGAGAAGTTACAGGAGGCGTAGCAACAAGAATTTTTCGTGCAGGCACAGATGAAGCTGCTCATCGCAGTTGAAAGAATGAAGAGATCCCATGAGCAACGCACAGTACAACAACATATTACTGCCATCTAGGGTAGGGTAATGGAAGTCACACAAAATTTGCAACATGTGCAGGATGAAGCCTACAAGGTGTTCGAAGAAATTGAGGGACAGGGCTCGCAATTGGACCAAGTGGTTGCATCAGTAGAACAATGCCTAGAAGGTCCTATTACAGAGCAGACGATCCAGGAGCTCACTGAGTAGGAGGCTCAGGCGAAGCAGCAAGTCGAGGTAGCTCAAGCAAAGCTCGGGGCCTTTGATGCAGCGTTGTCCAGACCTAAGTGACTCAGGACGAGTCACAGGTGAATGTTGGGGGCCTATTGGCCCTCAACCAAGTTTTGAGGAAACCTTGGTCAGGTTTGGACCACTTTTGAACTTCGACACATTGTTTGAAGAAGGATCGCCCAGGCGGAGCTGAGATCATGGATCTCACTTATTTTGTGATCTATTTGGACCCAGTAAGGGATTCTTTAGGGGTTTTGTAATGGGTTATGGGATGTCATCCCATGGGGTTTCCCCATGTTTGGACCTATTGTAAGGGTTTGTAAAAGTATAAATAAAAGAAGACTATATGGTAGAAGTACTGCAAGAGAAGATTTTTGAATAGTTTTGTGGAGCTAAGTGCAAGTAGCTTGAATGTCTTTATGCTAAGGAATGTATGTGAGTAAGACTCTATGCTTGATAGCGAATTGGCTTTGTGCCTAGACCTAGTTTTGGAAGGAGGATTTGGTGCTTAGTGTGCATATCTTCTGTCCTATGTGAATCTTGGCTCTGTGGCTTAGTGAACAGGAGTTGATGAATGTAAGATTCAGACAAATAATAAAGAAGGAGAAGTAGTTGGTGGATGTAGCCCCACACTGGGGTGAACCACGTATATCTTGTGTCTTTGGTTTACTTTGTGCTGTGTTGTTTATGTTATGAATATATTCAGTGCTTTGGTTATTATGTATGATAGTTAGATCTAGGGTTGCTTAGTGATTTAATTGTGTTAAGGATAAATGAATGTTAGATCTAACTCAATGATAATTGCTCAGGGTATACAATCATTTATTGTTACTGTATCGATCTATCTTTGGGTATGTTCTGCGATGTTGCTAAGATTAGGAAACTAATTCATCTCACCTTTTAAGTGTTACTAGAGTACTCTGCGAAGTGTTGTTATCACATATCTGTGTCCTAGCTTGGTTATAGACACCTGTGTCCTGTAACCCCCCATGTTCCTACCTCGGGTGAGACCTCGCCTGCTTCAAAGGTGTTGTCGAAAGGACTGGTAGTTAGGATTTTGTTGGTGTGTTGTTAAGCGTTGAACCTTAGGTATGCCCCTATGCCAACAAAACTAATGTGGGTTCCCCCATACACTTCCATGTCTTCTTAGGAAATATGTTTACTTTAGAGATTAAATCAAGTATGATATCTCACATGTTGAAGTCCCTTATTGGCACAGGGGAAAACCTAGATTTCAGCTCTAATAGCGCACCAATAAGCCCTAACTACTGGCCCTTTCGGCAACACCTACAAACCATATGTAGTCTCACCCAGAGTAGCAATAGGGGGTTGCAGGACACAAATATCTACAACCAAAGGAAATGCAAATGGAATCAAGGCAATCACACAAGGAGATCAGATTATTCTTTCCCAACATAAGCCTAATTCGCACATTTATAGATCAGATCTAACATACTAATGCAATAGAAGATGCATCGACGTGCACATGAAATTCCTTGCTCCAATCTGGGAAAACCAGAATAGGCACAACAACCATTTTCTGTTTTAGTGTGTCGAAGCTTTGTTGACATTGTTCTGTCCATTGAAATTGATAGTCTTTCTTCAAAAGCTTCTCCATGGGTGTTGTGATCTGTGCATAGACTTTAATGAACTTCTTGCAATATCCAGTATGTCCCGGCGCAGTGCACAATTGTTTGACTGAAGTAGGAGGGGGTAAATCAACTATAATGGCAATCTTAGATGGATCTACCAACAATCCCTGCTTACACACAATATGGCCTAGCAACACTCCAAAGAGTGCAAAGAAGATGCACTTCTTCAGGTTTAGGGAAATCTGACATTGCCTACACTTATCCAACATTAGTCTTAAACATTCAATATGATTTTGCAATAGGCTAAAAATGGTCCAATCATCAAAGTATGCTTCCAAAAATTTATGTAAAAGCTCCTTCAATGCTTCGACCACCACCCTAGGAAACATGGTTGGTGCATTCTTCAATCTAAACAACATCACTGTATACTGGTAGGATCCCCATTCTGTGGCAAATGTGGTCTTATGGTGATCTTCTTTGGAAATATTGATCTGATGGTATCTTGAAAAGCCATCTGTAAAAGAATATACCTCATGTCCTCCTACATTATCTAAAACTTCGTCAGTAAATGGTGTAGGGAATGGGTCATGTAAACAGACATCATTCAGCTTCCTGAGGTCTACACAGATCCTAATTTATCTGGTCTTCTTATCTTGTACCACCATAGGGCTAATCCATTCGGACTCTTCAATAGGTTCTATGATTCCTGCTTCCAGCATTCTATCTAGTTCAAACTTCACTTTCTCCTTATATTTAGGGTTCAATATGTAAGGTCTTTGCTTAACTGGCCTTGCATCTGGTTTCAAGGGGATGTTCATCTCTCCCATGGGCCTTTTAATTCCCTTCATATCAGTGAACTTGGTTGGAAACAAGTCTTGATATTCATGTAGTAACTCTGTGATCTTATGGATAGTGGCATCATCCCAGTAATCTCCAACATTAGCAAGATTAGGTGCTTTCTCTGTTCCAATATTAACTTTCTTGATTTTGATCGGTTGTTCGATAAAAGATAGTTTGACTCCTAGTCCTTCTATGTTTCTTTGTCCTTCTATTTCTGCAATGTTCACCTTCCTAGGATCATCATCTTCATCAACATTGATATTATAACATCCCTACAATTTTTGAAGAGGTACAATCCATTCATCCTCTTCTTGCTCCACTGGGAGGCTAGGTGCCTCCTCAAATACTTTCTGTCTTACAACCTATAAAGCTTGATCTACCATAGGGTACTGACTTTCAAATAAAAATGTAGCTACAAAATTCTATGTCATACCTTGCCAATCTGCAGTGGTGAGGCGCAGTTCCGCTTCAAGGTACCAGTTGATAAGTGGCGTGTCTAGAGTATTGATGAATTTATGCACCCACTTATCTTGAGGAATGTAGATCCAAGCCTCCTCACAGCTTCACATATGGTCTTTCGGGTAGCTTTGACCTGTGTACCTAACTTCGCATCCTTTGACTTGTTCTGAAAATCGTGTTGTCATCAAAGTGAGACATTGTATCCAGTTCATGATGTTCCTTTTATGTGTTCCCCACCATCTTTCTGGAGTAGATTTCAAAGCCTCGTCCAGTGCCAACAGTCTCTGTTGTACTGGTACAGTTTCTTCAAATTATAGTAAAAAATTCTCTAAGTGATTTAAACCATCAAATGTGGGTAAATTACTTACTGTTGTGCCGATCCAACGAACTTCTCTGGTCAATCTAGAACATCATAGCGCAGAAACTTCATACATCTTGTTCTGCTAGTTCTATAGTCCTTCTTCTGAGTCTGATGAGCATGCGTTGTCACTTCGCCAACTTAAATTCCCATCTATTGTAGGATTAATGTAATCCTATTGTCTTGCGGTCAATTTGTATATATTCTCTAGCTCATATGCGCATTCCTCTTCTTTGATGGGATATGTGTATCTGGGACCTTCATCAAGGTCCAGAGGTGTGATGACCCTAAGGCCATCTCCTTCAAATGTCATTCTTCTTTTCTTCAAATCAACAACAGTAGAATTGTTGAAAGCCCAATCAATTGCTAACAATGTGAGATAAGGACAGCTATCATCGACTATCTCAATCACCTCGAAGTCCACAAATTTTATGAACCCATCGATGTCCACAGGGACATGTTCCCGTCTTCCGAAGGGGCTCACAGCCTGTTGATTGGACATCCTAAGCCTAATGGGGGAATAGATCAACTTAGGTTTTCCCACTAGTGCCCAGGTCTACTTCGTCATAACATTGACCTCCGACCCTAAGTCAAGGACCACATAGTCTATATCATACTCTCCAATTTGAGCATTCAGGTGTAGTTTCTTATTTGTCCTTCTCTTTTTGGATAGTTGATGTATTGCTTTATTCAGTAGAGGATCTTCCTTTCCTAGCTCATACTGTCTGATCAATTTTTGGAGCTCTTGTACAACGGTCTCATCGTTTATCAAATTAATGCAAGTGCACAAAATTTCCATGAGCTTACTTACCTATTTTCCTTCTCCGGGCGAAGCGGATTGATTAAAGGCCAGGGGAATTCCACATTCTCTTACTTCTGGTCGAGCCTTTGATGAAGAAGCCTGATCTCTCCTGAATTCTTTTATCACTTTCTCAAATGTTTGTTTTTGTTTCTTTGGATCAAACTCTTGTGTCTTCTCTGCAGCTTTTATGACACATGATTGTTTTGTAGTCTTCCCTGGAGTCACCCTGTCTTCTCCTGTAGCAGCGCCTCCTCTAGTGATAACCACGACTCTGGGATCTGCTTCGCGAGGTTCTACTATGATTAGCTGTACTTTTTGGTTTCCTCCTCGTCATTCATGAATTTTGGCTAACAACATAGGACAATCTTCTATGACATGTTCAAATGAGTTGCAGTAGCTGCAAGTGGTACAATGGTTTTGACAGTCCCTTACCAGATGAACTGGTTGTGCGATGTTATAAAAAATGATCTGACCTCTACCTCGACCCATACCTCATCCTCCTCCTCTTCCTCTGAATCCACCACGAGGGTTGAAGTTTCCTCTTCCAGGGGAATTATATTGCGTAGTGTTCCCTTCTTGTTGTACTTCGCCTTGAATTTTGTATATATCCCTTGACCTTTCATGCATGAGGTCATAGGCCCTACAATCCCTATCATCATGCCCTATTGACTTATAGAACATGCAATACAAATTTGTGGGTTTCTGAACATATTTTTGCATGTAATAAAATTCACCAGGGCGATGTCTATTTTTACATACCTTGCACCACGGTAAGGTAACTTGCCTCAAAGGGCTCAGAGCTCTAGATGCCAAGTAATCATGAAATAGGGGGCATTGATCCTTGTCATGGCCTTCCGATTTGCATCTAATGCATCAGATATCTTCTCTTTTATCTTTTCCCTTGTCTTTCTTCATAACTTCGACCTGCAGAGACAAGCTAGTTAACTGAATTAAAATTTGTCTCATACCTGAGTTGGATTCTCCCATAGGGGCTTATTCTAGCTTCATGGAAATATCCAGTGTCTCAGCCTGCAAAGCAATCTTTTGTTTCATCAGAGGGACTCTAATGTGTGGTAAAAGGGCAGCAATGAACCATTCCTTGGTATGCTCATCTGGGATCTGAAAATTCAGTCGGTCTGTTAGGGTTTTAAACCTCTAATCAAACTTCCAAACAGGTTCAGCTACTTTTTGCTTGATTTCTTTCAACTCTATAATGGATTGTGACTCTGACCTGGGTTTATTGAATTCTGCAACCAACACATTCTTGATCTCATTCAATGGTTTAGGCTGTGCAATTCCTTGGACAAGTTTCATGTACCAGCTCAGTTCGCGGTCTCTCAAGGTAGTACTAAACTGAAGGTAGTACTAAACTGAGCTTGTTTAATAACTTTGTCAGTGACATTCTTAATACTCCAGATAGCTTCAGATAGAAACTAGTGTTGATCAGGATCTTCAGATCCATCCCCTCTAAAGGTGGGTAACCTCATCTCATCTTCCATAGATCTTCCTAGGTTTCCTGACTGAGTGTGCGTTGAACCACTTGTACCAGTGCTCTGAGTGTTCTGATAACTTAGGTTACTTTGGTTACTTAATGTTGTTGAAACAACAGGGGGTGTAATAGAACTTACTTCAATAGTCTACGCAGTCCTTGAAGTTTCTAACTCTTCTCGGTGAGGTTCTTCAATATTCTCTTCTTCTTCTCCACTGTAGAACCCTTCTTCTTATGTTGGTTCATGACTCTGCTCGAACAAGTTCACCAGAGGAACTTCTCTAAAGGTCCTCCCACTACGTGTGTGTCTGATCTATGCGTCATTGTCGGTGTCTGAATTCTTGAACATTATCCTTTTCAGTCTGACCCACTACCGTATCTTCAAGACATTCTTCTCATGTAATAACATCTTGATTTTCAACTTCAAGAAGTGTAAAAATTTTCCTCTAGGTCCTTTAAAGAAATGTCTCTCTGCTTGGCTATATGATTTTACCCTATCAATAGAAAAATCTGTGATATACCCTCCAATGGTACTATCAAACCAGTGATCTACTGCTCTTGAAACGACATTATCAACTCTTTTTACCTTCTTGATCAGCGCTGACGTCCAAACCACAGGTGGTCTAGATCTGATCTCAAACTGGGTGTCTGCTAATATGGCCAACCACTCGTATAGTTCCTTATGAATTCCTCCAAAGAAAATCTCGTGTATATCAGTAAAGATATACCTTCCCAACCAGTCTTTTGTGCTAATATTAGGGTTCTTATTCTGAGCTTTTGCAAAGTCCTTTTCCTGTTCTTCTATGCACTTCTGAATCTTTGTCTTCGATGGAAACCACCTTGACATTCCCTCAAGAAGATCTCAGTCCCGACAACAGAACCATTTGTTGGCACAGGGGCAGACTCAGGGTTCATCTCTGATAGCGCACCAACAAGCCCTAACTATTGGCCCTTTTAGCAACACCTGCAAAGCATATGCAATCTCCCCAAAGTAGAAATAGGGGGTTGCAGGACATAGGTGTCTACAACTAGAGGAAATGCAAGTGGAATCAAGGAAATCACTCAAGAAGATCAGATTATTCTTTCCCAACATAAACCTACTTTGCACAGTTATAGATCAGATCTAACATACTAATACAATAACAGTATATCATAGAGAAAGAGAACACAACATCAATCACACACAACCACAAGATGTATGTGGTTCACCCTCTCCCTAGGGCTACGTCCACAGAACTGTGCTTTATAATATATTAGGTGAAAGAATACAGTCATATATGCACTCTTAGCTAGCATATCTTCTCTCTTTCTCTCTTCTCTCTTCCTCCCTTCCTTGCGCACCCAGCTGCGGGGTTGATCTTTGCACCCAGCTGAAGATCTTACAACACGGACTTTCCTCTCCACATAATACTTTTCTCTTAGAAATAACAACAATCACTCATATTCACACACTTGAGCTAACGACAACAGCAACAACAACAACTCAATCCTAGGTCCTCTTGACCTTTATTTATACATTACGATAGCTCATCAATAGCCCTAGGCCAAAGCCTAGGTGTCTAAAACCCTAGGTCAACTTGACTCATGTTTTCAGGGCTTCGCCAGCCTATCTTTCCTTCCTTCTTGCGAGGTGATCCAAAGCATCTACCGATGGCTTTTTCCACTTGTTGAGTTGTCCACGATCCATCTTTCTTGCTAATTTGTCTTCCTCGATCTCCTTGTCCAACGACTTGCTTTCTCTTACTTCGCTCTGTATTTTCTTCTCTTTTGCTCACTTCGACCCAGTATCAGTCACTGTGTCTTTCACGCAGTTCGCATTTCGTCCTCTCTTCTATAATCTTCGCTTACTTCCATAACCAAGGTCCAACATACCTAATGTTGGCATTTAGCTTGAATTTCCTACTTGTTCTTCTTCTTGTATGGAGAGGATTGACTATTTTCATCTCTAACTTCCCTTCTACCTCTGTGTTGCATCTTTCTA
>JASDQU010310282.1:44963-63042 GCA_032191745.1 Picea mariana
ATTGATACCAGCCTTGGTCTATTGAATCTAATTCTTTATAGTTTTGATATTTTTATTGTGTAAGTGATAAAAGTTGGTAATATTGATTTTTTTTAAATGTAATTATAACATAAAAATATTTTTAATTTTTTATATTGGATTAATGACTTCTTTATCCTAAAACCCCGTGAGATGAAAGAGTGTGTCACCTTTGTGACACTAATAAGGTTAAAGATGAAAAGCACTTTCTCTTAGATTGACCATCTCAAATTAGATTTCATTTTCAAAATATTTGTCACTCTATCAACTTTCCTAACCTCTTAACTCAACAAAACTATGGTGATCTTGGAGCACATAAACAAAATTTAGGTCTTAGTAGACTTTAATCATCATCATCAGTTATTTTTATATTAATATTTTAATTTAAAACACACTTTTTTTAATTTATTTATTTTAATTAGATTATATTTTTCTTTTTTAGAATCACAATAAATTAATATCTATTAATACCTATATAGATTTATCTTAATTCTGAATTTATTAAACTATATATATAAAACATTTAGCTTTTAAAATTAATCTTTAAAGAGAATAACAAAATCACCACTTTATCAACACACTAAAATCTTATGATCTTATTGATTAATAATATATATTAAAATTAATTACTATTTAAATTTATAAATTCAATAATGTGTTAAATAATTTAAATGAATTCACATTTAATTATACAAACAAAATCTTATGATCTTATTCATTAATAATATATATTAAAATTAATTACTATTTAAATTTATAAATTTAATAATGTGTTAAATAATTTAAATGAATTCACATTTAATTATACAAACAAAATTGGTTAACTCAATCAATTTAAATGAAAACAAGACTTTCTTAAAAAAAATCATATAGCATCAATACAAATTCATTTTTATTGATCCGACATCTACTTCGGGGCCTTACTTCTTATATTTGTCTCCTATACACCTGTTCTAGCGTTAGTTTCTAATGGAAGCTTTTGCTTCTAAACAACTTAAAATATAAATTATATATATAAATACGATTTAGTTTTTTTTTTCTCATTTAAAAGTTCAATAATGTTTAAGAAACAAACATTTAACTGACATCGTTTAAATCTCCGACTTTGGCTGATCTCAGAGATTTTATGTCAGAATGAACTATATCATGGAACATTGATACTTAAGAAAATATTTTGCTGTCTCGCTGAATTAATGTGGGAAACAAAAAATAATTTCGAAAGCCTGACAAATATTTATGAAATCTGCTAAGATCGAAGACTATTCAACGAATCTGTTTACATTAAAAATTACGTTTAGCGTTAGCGAAAATTCTTTGGGGACAATAATTGGAATTTAGCTGGAGTTTGCATGTGCAAACTGTGCACTTCACATGATCGTGAATCGCCGCTACATCTGGAGGGAAACCATTTGGCCGGCAGTCCACGTGCCCCTCATCGCATTCCACCCGAAGTTCTAGATTTAGCGAAATAGAATAGTTAGTTTTGGATCAAGGTGCATACTAAATAAGAAGCAAGTCGGAAAGGAGTGTTATTGAAAGGGATGAGTGCCCACTAATTAAGATCATTTTAATTTAAAAGGGGAAGTAGTCCTTGTTAACCACATTGTTGCAAAGGAGATATTGATTGCTTAAATTTTTTGAAGGTAAATTGTGTCATAGTTTTTGAGTGGATATTTTATTCATTATCATTATCACGAATATATTAAGTTAAATGATTTTGATTAACTTAAATATATAATAATAAGTAATTTAAAATTCGGGGTTAGTTAAAAATGAATAAGTTAGAAGCAACATTGAACGTCAATCATGAAACACAATGATAGAGTAGTTTATCTTTTGTATTTGTAATTTTTCACAATGAAAGAATCTACACTTTAATGAAAACCAGAATTTACAATGCAATGTAAAACTGATTGCTAAATTGTTAAGGAGATGAAAATGGTTGAAAATTGCATAAATTGTTAGGGAGATGAAAGTGGTTGAAAATTGCAAAACAAGGTTGTAATTTACAATTTAACTAGGTAGATTTATCTTAACTCGAGATTTATCATGTGTAGAGAGGGATCACGGAAAATTCTTTGAGGTGCAAACTTTTCAATGTGCACTTCAAAGTAAGTCCATCTTTGATACCTTAAAATTTATACCCAAGGTCAAGCCTCCAAGATCAATAAGTGAAAGAAAAAATGGGCTTGGGCTTGTTTTGATGGAGCTCGTCACAAGGACCCACTTGTTTGTGAGGCACGAGGGGTACTTTATCTCAATGATTCTCATTCTTCCAAGTTCAAGGCAGGGATGGGTAGTGGAACAAACAACTATGTTGAACTACTTGTTTTAAGATTATGGATATTTCTCTTTGCTTAAAAAGGTGCCTCAAAAATTTGGGTCTTTGGAGATTTTATGGTTGTGATCAATTGGTCGAGGGGTGATAGTAGCGTGAAAAATCTTATGTCGAGGCCTATCTACGAGGAAATTATAAATTTCAAATCCATTTTTTGCACTATTACTTTTACTCATGTATAGAAAGCAATGGAAGTTGATGCTCTCTCCAAGGATGATCTCTAGCTAGAAACACTACATTGACAGATTCTTGAAGCAAAAGATGGTTACTCTACTGTTCATCCACTCAATCTAATTTTTGATCAAATTTGGCGCATTTGTCTATTAGTTGTTTGAGATGGTTCTATTATACATTGGTTGTGTATTTTTCTCGAAGAATCTAAGAGTTTAGGAGCTTATGATGCTGGACTTTTCTGATGGACTTTGGTCTTCCCTGATTAGAACTTTTTTTATATGGTTTAAGGTACTAACATATGGTAGTAGTATTTCTTGTGAGGTATTTTTTAAGAACTTGCAAGGGACTGTGTTCAAGTGTTTAGATGTTTCAATGATTTTCATATTTTGATATTCTCATGTTATATTTTGGAATCATAGGCAATTGAAAGTAGGGGTTGAACTTATGATGAGGTCATGACTTTTGTGTATATATTATAGATCCAAGCTCACCCCTGTCTTCTTTAAAGGTTTTCCATTTTTATAATCGATTGAGTTTTGGTTCAGTGGTAGATTGATAGAAATTTAGCATCACAAACCAAGGATCAATTCTTAGTGCATTTCATATGACTCTACCTCAAAATCTCCAAAATAATATGTTTGACATAAAAAAGAGAGTGTGTATTCATATAACAACTTTAAAAACAATAGAATGTGTTTTAAAAAATTATTTATGCTAGAGCCTAGTTCTCTATACTAGCATGCACTACATAAATTACCTAATATTTTCAACTCTCCAACCCATATAGGAAGAAGTCCCACTACTAACTCCCAAGCCCACGTGAAAGGCCTTCAAGGCGTTGTAGACCTAATCACTAGTGTGGCATCATGCCCATCACAAATTTACGGTTTTAAATGTTAAAAGTGAATTTCCAAAACAACATCTTTGTAAGAAAGAACCTCCTCCTTCTTAAGTTTCTTCATTAATAATTCATTTAGTTGAATTGGTCTTCCTTAATGATTTTCATTTTTTTTTTTTTAATTTTGAAATATATTTTCACCTCCCCCTTGATATCTTTACACACTATTTAGTTGAATTGGTCTTCCTTGATGATTTTCATTTTTTTTTTAATTTTGAAATATATTTTCACCTCCCCTTGATATTTTTACACACTGTATTCTTTACTATTTCATAAGCAAACTTTGATTTTAGTGAACCTTAACATTTAAAGGTAAATTAAATTATTAACAATAAAATGTATAAAAAATAAATGAATTTAGTGAGTGGATTTGAGACAACCTATTAAATAAGCACGTCAAATATTCCCACAAGAAACTATATCACATCACTTGCAAAGTTGACTTATTGTAATTATGATGAAGATGGAACATATTAGTCGATACTTATTTTGAATAAATTGCACATGGGGTCGTGGCGTCTTTATGCCTAGTGTTACGCCTTTGTGTTGCATTAGAAAGACAAGAATGATATCCTTAGTGATGGGATTTTGTAAATAGTTTTTATTTTTTAAATTGAATTCTTTTTACCATGTTTTTATATTTAATAATATATAATTTAAAAAATTATAAAAAATAAAATGTTATAGTATATTGGTTTTTGATAGATTAATATAGAACAATTTTAAGTTATTTTTATCATGATTGTGAATATAAAGAAGTATATTATATTAAGTAATTTTAAGATTTTTTTTTTTTGGCAATGAATACTATGTCGGTGGTAATGCCTATTGTAGTGGCCATGGTGGTGTCTTGGTGGTTTAATAGCTTAGGTTTTTGTTGGATTTTTCGATATTTTTGTAGTCTCTTCGACTTTGAATGATAAGTTAACTTATTGGTTTGGTTTTGATAAGTTGAGAAACGATTTTTTTTTTCTTATGTTAGTAGTTTTTTATATTTTTCCTTGATGTTGGTAATGGGATGAAGGGGGCAATTGGTGTACCACTATGATTTAAAATTATAGCTTTTGATTTATTTTTCATGTGTCATGTTAGCAATTTTTTATGTTTTTCCTTGATGTTGGTGAGGAGGTGCAAGGAAGAAATTGGTGTATCATTATGAATCAAAATTATATCCTTTCCCCTAACTGTGGAGTTGTTGTCTAACATTATTTGTGTGGTCGTTTTGTTTGTAATTTGGAGTATGTTTTGTGGTGGTTCCAACAATAATTAGAAGTTGTGTCTTACTTTTCCTTTCCATCACATAACTTATTTTAAACTTTTCAAGGTTGAATCTATTGCTAACATAGCTCTGGACAACGATGCCAAACAAGAATCCCAAGAGTACATACAATGTGTTGGTAAGCCAATTGATGGAAGTCTCATCCACAAATTCTCTAATGAAAAAACTAAAGAAGCTTTAGTCCTTTTAAAAGGAATCCAAATATTTGCAAAATTTCTAGCAAGAAAACCGTCACACTACAGATAAAATCCACAAAATGTGTAGCTTCTTTAAAGCAAAAGTTGCATCTTAAGAAGGGGATCCTCCTTTCTCAGCACCAGTTGCACTTCACTCACGAGGAGTTAGTTGATCATTGTTTGCTATTTGCATATGACATTAGCAAAGATTCAATTGTGTCTTGGTGTTGGGACTCTGTGGAGGAGTCTTAGGTACTGGTGCACTGATGTATTACATAGGGTATGCAAATCGAAGTACACAATGGAAACACAACTTACAATACCATTTGTAATAAAATTCAACACAACAAAATACATAACAATAAGTTGGTTTCCTTTATTGTAAACATAAAGGATTTAAAAACCTTTGGAACTCATTACATCTTGCAATAGGGTCTAAGCTTTTATACCATCATAAGCATCTACAACCATGGGCAAACCCCTCTTTTCACTTCTACATTCATAGGATTATAGATTTGACAACTTTGGGTCACACATTAGATTTGACAACTTTGACAACCATCACACTATAGATTTGACAACTTTGACAACCATCACACTATAGATTTGACAACTTTGGGTCATCATTTCTTTCCTCCCTTTTTATTTCTCATAGTGATGACATGAGCAATTTGGTCATATAAACTATCGCTCAATGAAACAACTACATAAACATAATACAATGACTAGTCTTGCTCTTGATTCTTGCATAGATGGTGCTTGTTCCAACTGTGCTCTCCATGAAGATCATTAGGATAGTTTTGACAAGTGTGCCTCTTGGCATGCATACACCCCCTTACAACTTGTTCATAGTGATTTGTGTGGTTTGCTTCCTTTTTCTTCTCTCTTTGGTTTTAAGTACTTCTTAGCCTTCATTAATGACTTCTTCGAACAAACTAAGGGTTTATTTCTTAAAATTTATGGATGAAGTTTTTGACATGTTTTTGGCCTACAAATCCCTTGCAGAAAAAAAATATGGATATCAACTTTAGAAGTTAAGAACAAATAATGGTGGCAAATATGTTAATAACAATTTTACAACTTACTGCATTATGCATGGCTTTTAGATGCAACATACTATTCCAAACACACCACAACAAAAATGGTGTTGCTAGGAGAAAGAATCATAGATTAAAAGAAATGGAAAATAGTATGATCCAATATAAGAGATTAAGTCCTCGTTTTTTGGTGGAAGACATTAATTGTGACAATTACATAGTTTATCACATTCCACAAAGGCTTTAAAAGTTATAATATTGCAAGAAGCATGGAGTAACATTAAACTGGATGTAAGCCAATTTCATGTATTTGATAATGAAGCATGGGCTCACATTTCATATGACAAAAGGAAAGCATTACATTCTAAGAGTGAGAATTGCATTTTTTTTAGATACTCTAAACTTTCATAAAACAAAATTACCAACTTAATGAGAACTATGATTTCAAAACGAGAACTCTAGCCTAAAAATATGATATTTTTGGGTAAAACACACCAAAATCAACCCCCAAATCAAAAAGTGGTGCTACCAGTATCACCTTTTTTTTTTGTCGGTGGTTAAAATTGTGACTTGTTTGAAATTGTTTGAAGTCGTTCCCTTGACATTGCAGATAGAACCCTAAAATTGATCCTTGAATCAAAAAGTGATGCTACTAGTAGCATCACTTTTTTTTCCAGTTAAAATTATAACCTAATTGAAACCGTTGTCTTGACCACTGGCACCACCGTAAATAAAACAATGAAAATTGACTCCTAAATCTAAAAGTGTTATTACCTGATAATTTATTTACTGAATAATTTTTATTTTTTTAATAATTTACATTAAGAAAATAGTTAAATTTCTCAATCCCACTAGCACGAATATATTTCAAGGGCTTCATTATGTAAGGCGACCAAAATTCGAAAATTGCAGTAGTCGAGAGGAGACACCCAAAAAAATCCAACCATGTTAAGGGTTGGTGTGTCCCAGGCTGGGTGCGATCCTCGGGTGATTTTGATGGCTTAGATTCCCCTGGGTCACAGTTTCTTAGACCACGGGCTAGCCCTGTAGGCAATAGGCATGCCAACAAACAATGAAATAAAAACAAGAAAATAAAACAAATTTTGTTGAGAAAAAATGCAAATCACGATGTTTTAACCAAAAACTTCAATTTTTTTTTAAAGGGTAAAATATAAATTTAAAAATAAAATAAAATAAAAGAAGACCCTTAAAACAATAAATTTAAAACATAAAAATAAAAAATATGTGAAAACACAATTTTTTTTATTAAAATAAAAATTAAAAAAAACACCCTAAAATAAAAATTAAAAAATTAAATTAAAAATAAAAACTATAATTAAAAATAAAAAACTATAATTAAAAACAAATTTAAAAATAAAAATCAAAAGTAAAAACCAAATTGAAATAAAAAATATTTAAAAACTTAAAAAATCAAATTAAAAAAAACTTAAATTCAAATAAAAAATTTTAAATTATAATTAAAAACAAAACTATAAAAAACAAAATTAAAAATCAAAACAAATTTGAAATAAATTAAAAAAAATAAATTCAAATACTTAAAATAAAAATAGAATTCAACTAAACAATTAAAAAAAAAAACACTAAATTTTAAATAATTTAAATTTTAAATTCAAATATTGGGGAGTGGAGATGTCGAGCATTGCCCCTCTCCCCACGACTTGCCTCTGTCCTCACGATCTATTGGATGACATGTTATCCAACAAATCGTGGGGAGGGGGGCGACGTTGGGCATCATCCTTACCCCACGTCTGTAGCTCGACGGCATCCAACAAATCGTGAGAACAATGGCAATACTCGACATCACCCCTCCCCAATATTTGAATTTAAAATTTAAATTATTTGAAATTTAGTTAGTTTTTGTTAATAGTTTATTTGAATTTAATTTTTGTTTTTAATATTTGAATTTTTTAGTTCTTTATTTCAGTTTTGTTTTTATTTTTAATTTTTATTTTCAATTTTTGTTTTTAATTACAGTTTAAAAAAAATTATTTCAATTTAAGTTTGTTTTTTTATGTTTGATTCTTTTAGTTTTTATTTTTTTTATTTCATTTGGTTTTGATTTTTATTTTATTTTTTAATTTCGTTTTTAATTATAGTTTTGTTTTGGTTTTTTATTTTTTTTTATTTTTATTTTTTGTGTTTTAAATTTAGTGTTTTAAGGGTCTTCTTTATTTTATTTTATTTTTAAAAATTTAGATTTTATCCTTTTTCGAAAAAAAAAAAATTCCAATTTTTTGGTTAACATATCGTGATTTGCTTTTTTTCTCAACAAAATTTGTTTTATTTTCTTGTTTTTATTCCATTGTTTGTTAGTGTCTTCGTTACCTATTGGACTAGCCCGTGGTCTAAGAAACTACGACCCAGGGGAATCTAAGCCATCAAAATCTCCCGAGGATCGCACTCGGCCTAGGCCATACCAACTCTTAACATGGTTGGATTTTTTGGGTGTCTCCTATCTAGTACCGTGAGTTTTGAACCTTGGTCGCCTTACATAATGAAACCCTCAAAATCTATTTGTGCTAGTGAGATTGATAAATTTAACTATTTTCTTAATGTAAATTATTAAAAAAATGAAAACCAATCAGTAAACAAATTATCAGGTAATAACACTTTTAGATTTAGGAGTTGATTTTCATTTTTTATTTACAGCGGTGCTAGTGGTCAAGACAATAGTTTCAATTAGGTTAAGGGTGCTATCGGTAGCACCACTTTTTGAAACAAGGGTAAAAATAACATCTTTAAAAAAACAAGAACTCTAGAGAGTTCTCGTTGTTGGTAACTTTGTTATAAAGGTTACAAACTTCTTCAACCTAATTCAACAAACAATATTATTAGGAGAGATGTCGATTTTAATGAAGGTCTCTCGGTCTGCGTTTCAATTCTAGAGTTTGTTCCATCTTTGGCCTATGAGCCATCCTTAACAAATGTGTCATATTCTATCCCTAATATTTATAATAGTGCCCCTATTATGGTTTCTTATTCTACAGATGATGATAGTGAGGATGAAATTCTTGTTTTTTTCTGCTCACCTTCCCCTAGTTGAATCCATTGAACATGAACTTGTACCAACACCATGACTTTCTAGATGGGTTTGTACAACACGAGAAGCAATTTGTGGTCTTGCTTGTGATCCTTCATATAAGCACCATACACATTCACAATTCCAGTGAGCCTCCTCTTTTTGGCTCAAGTTTTAGAGACTCATGCTCCATAAACATTTGCAAAAGCTTCTAGCCATCTATATTAGGATGTAGCAATGAATGAAGAATATCATTCCTTAATGGTGAATGATACTTGGGATCTTGTCCCTCTTCTAAAAGGAAGAAAATTTGTTAGATATAAATGGGTGTATAGAACTAAATATGCAACATTTGGAAGTGTTGAGAGACATAAGGCCCATTTAGTTTCCAAGGGATTTTCTCAAGTAGAAGGAATTGACTATATTGAAACATTTACCCATGTATCCAAATTAATTCCATCCACCTTATTCTATCCCTTGAACCATCATACAAATGGAAGGTCCATGAGATGGACATCAAATCTACCTTCTTGTGGATATTTTCAAGAATAAACTTATGTGGATTAACCTTTGGCTATATTTAGAATAACTCTAGTTTTATTTTCCACCTTAAGACATCTCTCGATGGCCTTAAGAAAGCTCCTTAAGGATGGTATGCTAAAATGGATATCTTTCTTCTTGACATTAACTTCTCTAGATGTCATTTTGACCTAAATGTCTATACCAAGAAAGTGCATGACGATCTTTAATCCAGGTGGATCTCGATGGCCTTCTACCTTTTCCGCCGAATCAATGTTTTCGAGCCAGTGGTTTTTATAAACCATGATATTCACCCTTTTAATGGGGAATGTAATGTAATGTTGTCTCCATTTGTTAATTATAGACATTATGTAATGATTTCCTAGTGATATTATGTACATGCCTATAGCATAGAGTTAATGGATCAGATCCCATTAGAACTTTGTAGTTAAGCATGCTCGGGATAAAGTAGTACTAAAAATTTCACTTGTATCTCATTTCGTTCTCAACAAAATTTTAGATCAGTGGTATCTGAGCAGTTTGCTCCTTTTCGTTTCTCAAAGAATGTCCCCAATGAGGTAAGGGTATAGAGAGTTGGGTCTTGAGCTAGTTTTGCTTAAGGACAACCGCTCTCGCTAGCCCAAGAGACCTCCTATGGCAGAAGAAAAGAGAAATGACAAAGTAGTAGATCCTTTCAAGACATTGCTCGAGGTAGACCTCATGCGATAGAGGAATGAGATTATGGAAAACTTCACTTAGATCCTTCGACGATTACCAATGGAAACCAAGGCATATTTGACAAGCATCCATTTCAAAGGTGTGACACCCTTCAAGGTACAAGTCAATTTTGATATCCCCTTATTTGAAGGCCAAATAGATGTATATGCTCTAGAAAAATGGTTGAGTCTGCTAGAAGGTCATTACTCTATCCAAAAAAATTCCAAGAGTGAAAAGATCACCTTCACGCTTCTTAAAGCCCTTCCCCATGTCAAAGATTGGTGGGAAGGTTACTAAGAGAGGTACATCACAAATGAATCTACACCATTCGGGAAAGAACCTACTTGGGTGGCCTTTGTAGATACCCTCAAGGAGGATTTATGCCTTGTCAAAAACTATGATGACCAGTACATGATATGCATGACTTTGTGTTAGAAAAGAAACTAGACGGTACCAGAGTACACTAACATTTTTCATACCTTGTGCTCAAATATGGGTATCAAAGACTTTGAGCGGCACCTAGTTTTGAAGTACCACAGTGGTCTGTACAGGTACATTCAAATAGAGATGGATTTATTGGACATATCCTCACTCAAAGATGCTTATCAATATGCAATCAAAATTGAGAAGAAATTCAAGCAATGGAGTAAGCGGGAGTTCAGGTTTACAAATACGCCACAAAAAAAGCATGGAAAAGGACCCTAATGCACAGAACGAAGGACAAATCAAGGAGATTCAATCTCAAGAAAATCAATCCAAGCAACCGGCTAAGAAGGGTGATGGGAAGTCTACGAAAGACATCGAAAAGTGGTTTGAGGTCCACAAAATCCCTTGGTACAACACCGATGAGTGTCGCTCGAAACATTCAGTGGTGGATGATCTCAAAGAAAAAGAATCAGAACCTAACTCAGACTTTGATTTAAAGCATAATAAAGGGAAACAAATCATCAATGCAGAACCCACTGCTACCATCGTGGCCGCAACAATACAACTAGAAGAACCAAAGTAGCTTGAGGAGGGGAAGCACCTCTTCCACTTGTAGATGTGTACAAAGGGGACCCCACTGTATTTCATTGTTGATATCAGGAGTCAAAAGAACTTGATCTCAGCTGAGGTTGTCAAGATATTTAAGCAGGTATGATTTTAGGGACTGAATTTCGCTAATGGGCTAATTTTCCATGGTTTTTCCCAAAAAAGATTCGTTATTCTAAAAATGATTCACCCAAATTCTCTAGGATAAAATTATTTTACCTTAAAAATCGCCAAAAATTTAGACAAACTATATAAAATCCTTATAAATTTGAATATTTTTACAAAAATATCGCCAAACATTTTATAGTTGGCATATGAAGGATTAGTAATATTCGCCAAGGTTTCTAAATTTTAAAATAAATTTCCATCCTTAAAATCATCCCTGTATTTAAGCTGCCAACGATGCCACACCCCCAACCATACACCATCAGATGGTTGAGCTAGGGATGAGACATCCGCATTATCCATAAGTGTCACTTGTCCTATGGCATCAAACCATTCAAGGATGAGGTATTGTGTAATGTTTCTCCACTTGAAGTCTATGATGTTATTTTAGGAAAACCATATATGTGGAAACACCATCCTATTAATGAGTCTCGACCCTGCAGTTTCATCATTACTCTGGAAGGTAATATCTACGAGGTACCAGAAGTAGCTTTGACTACTGCCACTTCATTGATCTCAGAAAAAAATGTTGCAAAGTAATCTCTCAAACCACAAAGTTTTCCCTCTTCACAATCCATTCAGAAGGTGAATAGAAGGTCACTACGACCACTACAACCTCGACCCAAGACCTTTCTATCCAATAGAAGTAGGTCAAAAATATTGTAGAGGAGCACAAAGATATTTTTGCTTCACCTATGGGGGTGCATCTGCAGTACCACATCCCACATTCCATTGACTTGGTGTCTGATGCTCCCTTACCTAATGTTCCAATCTATATATTCTCCCTTCCATAGAATGAGAGTCTTCCATATGTTCAACATAGCTCTATTGGCCACGACCCTTTTCAAGTGTGCTTGGGGTTCTGACCATTAGTCCTTGTTATAGCACAAGTTGTAGGTTGGGAAAAGCCCGACCCAACCACAAAATCAAGTGCTACAACTTGGGAATCCTACACCCAATGTCACCTTGATGTAGGTCCCACACTTCAAGGGTGACTAGGTCACTCTAGGGAGGTGATCCCGGTGACCCTAGTGGGAATGAGATGTAGATGGATGGATGATGAAAGTGGAATCCCTATAATTCAAACCTAAGTGGAAAGAGAAGTGGAAAGAGATGCCTTATAAGTCAAGTGATTGTTGCCCCAAAGGTGTAGTACTTCTTCGGATGATTGTACCTTCCCGAGACACAAGAAAATACAACTTGTAATGTTATATGTTAGTATGGATCAACAAGTTAAGCTTGTTGTCCCTAATTTGCAGCAGAAGATAATAGTTTATATCAGCAAATAAAACATTTTAAATCAGCATGCAAAAGCATAAGATCAACCAATGCTATTATCAATGAATATGGCAATCAACTATGACTAAAAGATGGCACTTTGAGGTTGAATAAAGCAAGTTGTTACAACATGTATTTTCTGCATAAAATTGCAGCCTTATGGCTTTAGTTTTAATTCAATTTTATCAGCAAATTACACCATCAAAAGATGCCAACAATTATCCCAAAAGAAGGTCCCTAGTTAGTAGAGTTAGTGTGCAAAGTTTAGGAGCTAGTCTAGGGTTAGTTTATGAATTAGGGTTAGTTATCTATCTAGGTTAGATCATCCCTAATGGCTGTAGGCTAATGTTTTTAACAGCAATCAAAGTAATGGGAGAGAGGGGATGCCCTAGTAGGTGAAGAGTCCTCTCAATGTGGCAAACCAACTCCAAGCAAAAGATCTTTCAAAACACAAAATTTCATGTTTTCCAAGGCAATGATTTTATATCTCCAATGCAAACAATAAATGACTAGTGCCTTAAAAATTGGGTTAATGGAGTCAAGTAAATGAACTAGAGATGATACTTACTTGTGGGTGTAAATCCTCTTACTTCCCAAGTCAATTATATCTAGTTAGGGTTTACGAATGAGGGGTGTAAATACTCTTACTTCCTCAAACAAACCCTTGCAACATCAATGAACTTCAAGCAATAAATTATGGAGACTAGAGTGGGGGTGTAAATACTCTTACTTCCCACTTAGCTCCTAGCACAACAATCCTCGACTTGAAACAATGATAACATAAGAGTAAAAGACCATACCAAAATCAAGAAAGTTGCTAAGACAATCCACCATAAAAGCTAGAAACCATTCATCCAAGGTTAGCTCCTTACTCCATCAACCTTCATCAAGATAACCATAAAAAAGTGCACAAGAGACAAAATAAGCCAAGTGTAGCAAAAATTTCAGATCAAGTTTTCTCACAAGAGGGGGAGTTATATCCAAATGAGATCTTATGATCTTTTATTTATACAAAATGTCACCAAGGTGACTTGTCCATATATTAAGGGGTCAACAACCCTAATATTTCCCCCTTTAACAAATTAATATTAAACAATTCATTTAAAATTTCACTTTTGCACAAATAAAACCCTAATTTTACATGGACGTCACCCCTTTAGGGGACGTTTTTCCACTTGGGACAAGTCGTTGGTGTTGGAGAAGCTATGGCAGGCCTCCAAAGGCCACATGTCAAGCATCTATACAATATCCTCATGTCCAAGGCCACATCCTCCTCAAAACGTCCATGTGTCAATGTGTGGCAACACCACCACCAAACCCTAGCCCCCAAGTATGACGTCAAGCTAAAAAGGAAGATGTTTTTCCCCTCCTGGGAAAATAGTTTGGCATTTGAGGGTTGGGCTAGGTCTTCCACATCATATTCTAGGTCTTCAATATTTGATCTTTGTGATCTGACATGTGGACCCTTGGCATCCAACCTGTGGGCTTATATCCCCATGGAAGCCCAAGCTAGGCTTGTTCTCCCAAAATTGTCCACCAACTAGGTCTTGCAAAGACAAATGAGCATGCCCTCCAAGGATCTCAAGTCATAACATCATGATAAGTGAATCCAATCAATAAATGAGCCACCTAAGAATGTGCATCAAAGATCACTATATCAAACAATTAATTTCTCAAAGACACTACGTGACTTGCCAAGCTTGAATATGGGAGGGTTGACGAGGTGTCTTATTGGGTAGAGCTTACCCTAAGTCAAGGAGAGTTTCCAAGATATCCCTCTCTAAGCCATGTAAAGTGGGTGAAGTAGTTGGGGTCAAGACTCAATGGGCATAGGGCTCATGACATACAAGGGGTCATAGTGTCTCATTCATGGGTGCCTTTGTAGAGGGTGTGTGGTACCTTCATCCACAATGCAATTTTTCCAAGCCCATTATTCTCCATCCTTTATTATTTCATAATTTTAAGGAAAGGTTGAAGGTCATTGCTCTGGCGTGGTGTCCAAATAATGGCAATGTCACCCATAAACACCTAGTAGAAATGAGAAGGTTGGCTCGTGATGAGACCCCCTTTCTCTCATCCATGCAACTGAGAGCCATTACACTGGTTTGGTGACTAGATGATGGCAATGTCATACCACTATATATGCATGGACGTGATAGGCCGGCTTGTGATGAGACCTCCCATCCTTCAACTAACCTTTTAAGAATTATTTATTATATTGTGGGTCCCCTTTACTCAAAGATAAGTGTTTCACTGCTTTCTTGGGTGATCCCTGGGTGAAGCATCTATAAGGTTCATACAAGGCTTTTATATTTTACCCAACATCAATCCCTTTGGGCCTTCAACCCCTTCTTCCCATAGAATGATGGACAACCCCTTCTTGGGTGAATACACCCTAAAATACCAAGAGATAAGGAAATGGAGGGGAACAATGATGGAAAGTGGTATGTACGGTCGAGAATGATATGATGGCTCTTTAAGGGAGTTCCTAGTAGCAAACCCATCCCCAAGGAAAACCACTTACTAGGGAACAATGTCAACCACCAAGGTGAAGCAGGGAAAAAGGCATAATGTCCAAGCATATATCATGAAATCTAGAGCAATCTAAGATACAACATATTCAATTGGCTTAAATATTGAAATGATGCTCACCATAATACTGACTTGTACCTCATGGAGCAAGGCCCACTACCTTCTGGAAGCTAGTTGATGTGGTGGATGCCATCTGGAAATATGTGACCATTTGTGGTGGTGAGAGGGGTCTCCAACTGTGAAAAAGGGTACTACTGGTCATGTAATCTTCTTGACACTCCATATCTACAACTTGAGGGCCTTGAGACATAATCTCCTTAATTATCCAAAAAATGGGGATAACAACCCCCATTGATATAACTCTTCTTTGAACTTTCTACATATTCACTGACAGAGTTCTCCCACACTTAGAACAAGGCAGATCATACATCCATATTTTTTGAACAGATCCAACACCTCCACCAACAGGTTCATGACATCCTTCCACATGCCAAGTACAAGCAGGACAACTACTTCAATTAGGAAAGCATCTCACCAAGGTTCATATTCATAAATATTTTTCCATCTCTCAAGGGAACTTGACGCAATGGGGACCATTGCTTCCTAAGGAAGGAGGAATGATCCAGGTGGATCTGAGTGGCCATCCACCTTTTCCACTGAATCAATGTTTTTGAGCCCGTGGTTTTTATAAACCATGATATTCGCCCTTTTGACGGGGAATGTAATATAATGTCGTCTCTATTTGTTAACTATAGGCATCATGTAATGATTTCCTAGTGATCTTATGTACATGCCTACAACATAGTGTTAATTCTTCGGATCCCATCAGAGCTCTGCAATCAAGCATGCTCAGGATAGAGTAGTACTAGGATGGGTGACTGCCTGAGAAGTCCTAGTGTTTTACATTCCTATGGAATTTTGTAAAGTTAGACCAATTTATTCCACATGCATCATGGGAATTATTATCCTCTCATTCTCTCATATATAATTGAGGTGAAGGAGGTGCTTTAAGCATGCAATGGAGTGTGATGTAATTCTTATTTGTGAATGAGTGTAGCTGACATCTCTTTCTCTTCAAATATAAGATACCACCATTCTAGCTAGTTTGTGATCTATAATGTTTTCTATTTTATTCATTAATAGAAGTTGGGTTTCACTATATTTATGTATTCTTTTCTATATTTTCATTTGTATCTCATTTTGTTCTCAGCAAAAACTAGATCAATGTAACACACCCACTATCGTAATTTAAAAATTTTGGATTAATCTCCCACAGATGAGATATCTCTAGAAACCTGCATTAGCAAAATGCCGATCCCTGGTTCTATATCGGGATTCGGGGTTCCTTCTATCGGGGTTTCGGCACCCACGATGTCTTGGCAACTTCAATCACTGATCTCCGATCTCTGATTCACTCCTTGGTTGCCTCAGCCCCACTTGGCTAAGCCTTTGAACCACACGACCGGTTCCTATATGATCATGCGACCGCTTCTTGTCGGGGTTTGGCGCCTTTCAATGTCATGGCGCACAAGTCCCCTGGACTCTTGACTTGCCTTTACACTGGCTAGCCCCCTTGGATATACCATGGTCCATATGACCACTTACCATATGGCTACAACCTTATAACCTCCCATCGGGGTTTCGGCATTTGCGATGACACAACACACCTATACCCGGGGCTCGCGATATCTCGATCCCCGATTCTCTCCGGATGTTCGACACACGTCCCTTGGATCAACGGCTCATGATCCTATCAGGAAATCGTGGAAATCTAGTGGTCCCACCTTTCTTACGTCTCCGTCGGGATATCGCTGATCATGATTCCCAGCGACGTAGTTTCCTTATCTTCGAAAACCCCGATTGCCCGATCCACGACTCTTCGGGATCCTCTGCCACGTGTCCCTACTGTTTGGATGGTTCAGATCCTATCNGTTGTGAGCGTTCCATGTCCTTGGAAACTCCGATTTCCCGATCTGCGACTTTCGTCCGATCTCTGACACCTGTCCCGTGTGAACGGACGGCTCAGATCTTATCGATAATTCGCGGATCGCGATTTCAATATGTAACGGTTCTATACTCCCCAAATCTCCGACTCTTCAGGATCCTTTGCCACGTGTCCCTTCTGTTTCGACGGCTCAGATCCCATCAGGAAATCGCGGATCGCGATTTCCTATTGCAACGGTTCTACACTCCCCAAATCTCCAATGAGAGAAATCCCAAAGCCTCCCAGAACGCTGACACGTGTCCTGTCGAGATTTAACGGCTAGGATTCCTTCTCGGGATTTCGAGAACCACAAGCCCTTGATCATCAGACTCAACAAAACCTCGATGAATCTATTATCCCGATGACTTCTCTGGGATGTTGACACATGTACTTCCGAGATCAACGGCTAGGACTCTTTCTTTGCACATTAGGGTGTAACTCCAGCGCAATTTCTCGAGATCTGACGGTTGTCGGGATTATGATCTAGGATTCGATGATTCAGATCATTCCTCCTACACACTTCCCTACCAGAGGCTATACTTCATGCAACTCTTCCCGATCCAACGGCTGACGGGTAATTTAGATCGAGATCTAACGGTCCAGATTCGTTCTTTTTGGGTCTTGGGATTTACGATTCCAATCTCTCGTTGCTCACGATGATAGAAGGCAAGGGGCAAGGTATGTAACGCCCGCGTTACTTTCGTCAATCTAATGGTCGTGAATGACTATGGTTCACCCGATGAGATCTCATCCGTTGACTTGTCACTCCTCACAACCCTACTACCTTGGAATTCTTAATAGAATCGTTTCTCCTCGTGCAGGGTTAATAAGGCCTGTATATTTGAGTCCTTGTTCTGGGTTCTCAGTGGACCTTTCCAAGGAGGAGATCTCT